>JANHGB010054504.1:5883-16353 GCA_026283785.1 Coracopsis vasa
TCAGAATCCCTGGATTCGAGACATACCTACCCAGTCACAAGAACGGAAAAGATTCAGAATCAGATTGGAAGTGAGACACGTTTGAAATGGTTCTTTTCAACACTTCTGTTATTTCATTAGGTTGGCTTGAAATTGCTATGTTTGCAACTGCGCACCATGGACATTGCCATGGTCATGGAGATTTTCAGATTGCCTGCTTTCTGGATGCGAAAGGTTGGTGGCTCACAAGCATTAAGATGCTTCATCTGTACTTAGTTGTACATACCACATTTCAGGAAATTATCTTTTTTTAATGTGTTGGAGTTGGTTTTTTAATGGAGAATTTGACAGATTATTAACCATAGTTGTGCCACTGGGTATCACTCTAACAGATGAAAAACTTAATCATCGTATTGTAACAATTGCTTACTTAATGTCTGGGCTTGTTTGTGTGGTTTGGGGATTCTTTTTTAACTGAGAAAATTAATTCATTTGAGTGACTGCAGAGCTCAAATACCACTTATCAATTCTCTTTCTAATGACAACTGATGACATGATTTTTACAACTGGTTGAGCACTTGGCAAATGCTAACTATAGAAATCGAATGAGCTGAAAGAAACTCCAGTCTGCCCCATTGTCACTACTGAGCTGACAGATGGGAAAAAGAGGAGGAGGTTGTGATGCTCTCCCAGAAGCCCAGGGGCACACCACAACGTGACTACTGAAGAGTCTTGAAAGACCATAAGTAAGAGAGGAGCAGATTTCAAAGGGCAGACATCACCTCTATTTTGCTTTAAAAGTTGCCCTTTCTAGTACAGCCCCCCGAAATGGGCTGGCCATATTCTCTGCAGAACAGCCAGCACCAGAGCAGCGAAGGTAAAACTGCATTTCCACAAAGGAAGGAGGAATTGGAGCCAGGCTGTCTACTCCAGCAGCTGCGGGGGGAGCAGGAGGGCAGGGCTACCATTACAGCTGCCCCAGGCAGGTGGCCCAGATGCCAGCATCTGCTGCTGCGCTGGCCACCATCACCTGCCTGGGCACCATCAGCATGGTCAGGGCACTTTCCTACCTGGCCATCTGCTGCTGTGAACAGTTGCCGGCTCTGCTGGAGACTAAGAGCAGGGAAAATCCCCCTGTATGTGGAAAAGCCTGTAAGTCCCAGAATATGAACTGAGAAATGGGCAGTGGCAGTCTGTTGAGATCAGATCGCTCAGCCTTGTCTTTCCTTACCTATCTTTTCTATCTTTTTTTTTCCCTCAATTAGTTCAATGTGTCTCCTTTGATTTTGTAAAAAGTGACTCCAGAAGTTAAAAGTACCAAACTTCAGTAGCTTCACCCATATGTGCTGCGCGCCTCAGGCTAGACAGCACATATTGGTAGCCAGACTGAGAAGAACATTTACCACATTACCTCTTAAAAACTCACTTTATTTTTCTTGTTGAGCTGGCTCCCATCCAATGTGACACTCCAGCATGAGCCATGCAGTGACAGCAACAGCCTCCATGGAAACACACCGGAGCATGAGGCCAGTCGTGGGGTAGAGAGAAAAAGGCAGTTCTGTCTTTTTCCTTAGTTTGACAGGGTTTTTTTTTTCATCTGAACAAGCTTTCTTTTCATTTTTAAAGCATTATTAGGAATGCCCCTCCTATGCCACCATGTCTTTGGTAAGTCTTTTGTAGTAATTCAAAGTTACACTGAACCCTGGGCTAATTGCAAAGCATCACCATATCACAGCCCTAGAATTAGGGACCTCTATTCCTCTTTTTCATGAGCTGGACCCAGGAGGGGAACCTGCCTCTGTAGCGGAGACACTAATAAATGCCGGCTGTGGTGGGTGGAGGTTTGAAATTGCTCTGCAGAGGGAGAGGTTCTCATGGAAAGTGCTCCGGTGGCAGCCTCAGCGCCGCTATGCCAAAGGTGCTGCAGACTGAATGTCTCTTTCCAGCAAAAAGGAGGTAGCAGAGGGAAACAGCATCTTAGAAATTTCCTCAACATCTTTCAGGATTTTCCATACCCCCACTTTGCCCAGGAACAGGTTTACTGGGAAAAGGGTGTGTGGAAGGGAGATGATATGCAGGCTACTCTCCCAGTAGAATAACTGGGGAGAGTTCAATGGTCAGAATGCTCTGAGGAGGAAATCCCTTATCATCATGTCTATCATGGTGTGTGCCTCTCCATCATACTGAAAACTCACTCCCGCATCTAATAGCAGGATGCAAAGTCGCCTAATGCCATTATGATATAATCAATGATACAGTTTTCCCTTAGTATTTTTCTGAAATTGTCCTCTTTTCTCCCTGGTCTGCCTTAGAGTAAATCTCTCAGCCTGACTATCCACTGCTCCACACAGACAGTGAGGCAGGTAGCTGTTTGGCATGGTTCCAAGTGTTTGAGCATTTCACAGATGACAGGTTAAATCCAGGAAAAATTGTGAGCTTACAGGCTAGCTGCTACTGTGCTTAACTTCTGGCTTTACATCCACAGACAACATGACAATCCTGAGTTCCACTGTACATAGCTTGTAGGCTCCTACTGCTGAATTCATACCATGCAGTGTGAAATACCCATTTTGTATATGTCACAGGGAGAACCAGGGGCCTGGGATTCACCACAGCCAGAGTACTGTGCTGGAAGCCTCTTAAACTAACCAAGAAGAACCCCTGAAATCAGTTACGTAGGTGAGTTTCCCCATCTCAGCACCTAAGGAGCCTAAACACGGGCTGCAAAGCAGTAGCTTTATGGAGCTGGGAATCACAGCCTGGTACTCTCTCAAGCTGAGCACCTCAACCATCTTTTCCAGGGGATGAATCAGCTCCCACTTTCTTTTTCTAAATGATGCATCAGTACCCTGACAATCATATATATATGGTATGTAATAATAAGCAATAATGACATTTTAATGTGTAATGTATATATTATTATTAGTAATAGTAATACACAGAAGGCACGTAGGTGATGTATCTTTCTCATCTCCCAGCACCACTCCTTATATTGGCAGTGCTTGCCTGAGGGACTAGGGTATTGCTGACAAAATGTAGACTGTAGGCATTTACATTAGGACCAACCACCGTTGCACCCTCCCTAATGAATGACATTCACATTTACGGTCTGACTTGTCTCATCCTACAACAGGTTTCTAAATTTTACTGACATTAAGAGATAGCTCTGTCATGCCAAACACTTCAGTGGGCATCAGGAGCACACTTGGCTTCAGCATGTGCTCCAGCTCTTTTGACACTGGCTTGGTTGCTCCTTATGTCTTTGCTGTCCCAAGTGCTTTGGGTGTTTGTGGTTAACACCAGGTCACAGAAGGTAATTCTGCTCTGAAATGTTATAAAGTGTTACAACAGATCTTTATAAATCTGGCCACTGTTTAGTTAAATTTCCTCACTAGACTCTGTCCCTGATGTCTCAAGACACACGAGAAAACTAACTGCACAGCAAGCCATCCATCATAAGTGAAGCTAATGACCTGGCTTCCTAATGATACTCTGTGATCTACTGAGATTACTCCTCTGAGACTGTCAAGGGCTCTAGGACTCCAGTTAACATTCTTAATATCTATTTTCAATGTTTGAGACCAGGTCCTGACATGACATCAGTTTGAAACATCTACACTGAACTAGTGGTCCTGGTGTTTATGAAACTGAGGATGCAGCCCATGAACTCTGTGTGTCTTCCCAATCTCTTTAAGATCACTTCACCCTTTCTCCTCCTTCTCCTCATCCACTTCACGTTCCAAGAGAGCCTGATCATTCCAACATCTTTAATACATTGGGATAAAACCTGTGTTGGCTACCTTTAAAGCACTTTGTATCACTTTAAATCACTTGCACTACCACAGCAATAATGCAAAGAATGCCATCTAATTTACATAAAGTCACCCAGAGGTTAATTAGTATATGGAGGTTAATTTCCGAAAGAGTGCACCAGCAGAAAGCAGCAAAAAGCAATTCTTTCCTTAATTGGTTTTGTACACACACCTCTTATTCTATGTTTTACAAGAGTACTCGGTAATCTCTGTCTTCATTTTCTGAAAAGATTGCATGTCAGGTAGAAAGGAAGTCTGTCACTGTGTCTGTCTGAGTGTTTACTTGCTGACCTTTTGTTGTGAGACAGACTATTTGGAAACATTGCCATCACATGCCATCACAATTGCATGGTAAGTGCTGTAGTGCTACACTACAGCATCCTCTACAGTGGAATGAAAAAGAAATAATCCCCAGTTATCGTCCTTCTATTTGAATAACTGCTGGGAAATGTTGATAAAAACATCGTATTAGAATGTCATTAAATGGTACATGTCCCCAGCTCTGTCCACATTGTGGAAAGGAGGGAAGGTGCTCACCTGGCGAGCACATGTGCTGGAAGAAGAGACAGACATTTAATGTTAGTAGGGACGGGCAAGAGTGATTTCTTTTCTGTTTGGAAAGAAGCACTCTGCAGGATCATCAGAAACTGTCCCCAGGTGACCAAGGAAGAAGGCAATCTCAGAGCCCTGCTGGATTCACTGCTGACTATAGACACACAGAAGTGTGAGTTGGCCCCACATCCATTACTGGATCCTGAGACTTCAGTGGAAGTTACGCTTTTCAACAGGAGCTTTAAAGGACACAGTCCGGGTTAATTTGAAGACCCTAGTTCTCTCAGCAACAATAGCGCACACTTCTGCTATCAAGACCCAGAAAACATGATTGGTTACACTACAGTGTTTTAAATGAGTGTTTTTAGCATTGGCATTTACTGCAACTAGACTTCTGACTAATACTGAGTCTTGATAACCTGGAAATGCTTAATAATGCGGAGTTTGGCTTTTAAAATACAAGTGAAAGGCTGTGTTTTCTTAGAGGCTTTGGAGCTGTTCTAACCCTAACGCATGTCTTTCTCCAAAGCAAGTAGGAGAAATTCCTGCAGCAGGGTTGAATAGCAGCTGCAGAGTACAAAGACTTAAGCTTTATTTCTGTCATCTCCACCAAGCTGGTTAGAGACCTGACAAAGCAATCCTGATGTTAGAGCCAAGTATCTGCTCAAGTTCATGCTAGAAACAAAACCTCCCACCCCTGGATGCTGTGTCAAAACCACCGGCACGCTGTGCTGTACGGCCTCCTCTGCTTTCCTCATCACCCCTCCCCTCTCTCTGCAGTAGCAAGGCGACAGCTCCACCACTGCTTCTTGGAAGGATGAAGTGGGTTTGCAGTTCTGCAAATGTTACTTCTGGTGAACATCTGTAAAAAGGCTGCTTAGAAAGCAGACTTGATGCAGACATCAGGGGCTATACAATGGTACAGCCTCTCCCTGGTCACGTAAAAGTAGATTGTACCTTCGGCAGGGGTAATAAGGTAATCAGAGCACTTCCATTTTCCTTGGTCATGCGTAAATCTTTCCTTGACAAATAACATCCCTGTGTTCATTCAAAAGCTGTAATATAATAGGAATACCAATAATTACATTAAACTTACTTATTCTATTTATGCAGCAATTATTCCTTATTATTCCTGGTGCCTAAGAGTGTTCTTTCTCTTCCTTTAAACAGCTCTTGTCCACTGCTGGTGTTTACAATTTTCCTGCTGTTGTCGAGGGTTCTCCTGTTCCCTCCCTGTTATTGTTTAGCAAAGCTATTGCATTTCGTTATTTTAATCTTCCTTGAAAAGTCAATCCCTTAATTAGAATCTATGGCTGTGGAGTTCCACTGGTGTCTGCAGGCTAAACACTACTAAGGCTATTTTCTTACTAATTGTGCTCACAGACAGGACATTTGTTAGTGTTGTTGATGGCATTAGTTTGTTGTGGGATTTTTTCTAAGACTGTTTATTTAGGTGAGAGGCAAAAGGCAGAATTCGTTAGATCAGATTTTCAAAGGATCAAAGCCTACAAAGCATAGAAAGTGATGATTTTCTTGGTTGGGATTTGAAACTGAAACATGCAAAGGCAAATCTAAAAGCCAGGGGTTTGGAGAATGAGCACATCAAAATCTCTCTCTAAAACGCAGAGATTTTAAGATTACGCTTGTGAAAGAAGGCTGTCAAATGTTGATCCGCTCGCTCTCCTACCAGTTCCTAATGAGCATCAAGAAATGTGGAAACACTCCTTCATTCCTAACTGATCGAATACATTTTGCTAGAGACATTTAGAGATTCAGTGGGAAGAACAGTAATGACAAAAAAAAAGGCAAAAAAATTAAAAGCCTGCCTTGTCCTTTCTCACTTTTGCCTCCAGGTTTGCTCACTAATCAGCCTGCATGCAAGTTTTTAGGAACGATTTAGCTCTTCAAGCATGCAATAGGAGAAGAATCAAAGAACCCTTACACAGACATCCCAGCAGCTTTTGGAAGTAAGTTTTGATGGGCTTCTCAGCGTGTCATTTCTTTGCTGTGTAACTCTTAGGGATGTAAATTTTTCACACATGCAATTGCCCTTCAAAGCACCACACATACTAGTCTAGACAATAAACGTAATAATAACCTACCTGAGGGATGTATCTTTTACCCTGCACATAAATTTACTGTAGCTTGAATGTTTCTTATGCTGGGATATGTCCCATTTGGTTCAGTTCTATCTAAATTAATTATTTTATTGCCTATGAGCTAAAAGAAAAGTTGCATTGTTTGGACATACAAGGTAATGGTATTCCATCAAGGTATGCTCTGAGTGTGTTTGTCTGTCTCCTCCAATCACCATTTAATAATACAGAGATTATTAGGATCAGCTGTGTAGTGTGGTTTCTTCTACAGCACTCGGAGTGAATCCCGTTCTGTCACTCTGCATCAAACAGTCAGTTCTCCTGGGTCTGGCATTGTAATATGCTGCCCACTTTCAGTCTAAGTAGCCTTTTTAAGGCATTTCTCCTTCACCTCGGAGATGAGTCCTAGGAGCTGGGACTTCCTAGTCTGTGCCATGGCCACAGCTGAACTTTGGACATCAGTCCTAGACTTGATGTGGCCTTTCCCCTGGCGACATTGGCCAGTATAGCACCAGAATGCCATCCTAACTATTTAGCTATGTGGCTAATCTCAGTCTAGTGTTTCTTCCTGTGCCCTGGTTACTGGCATGGATATGATTTGAGAACAAGTACCCATTGGGCCATACTGTTACTGTGCCTTTGGGGATGCCCGTGTCTTTCTACATGAGCTTCACAGCGTTTTGTGCCACCTGTAGCATCTGTACCTCCCCTGAGAGCAATCATTGCACCATGTTCGCATTGTCCATCTCATTCCTCTCTATCACCCCTGTTACAGCTGCTGAGGTAGACAGGCTTTCTCTTCCCTTCTCTTCTTTTGCCCATGCAACTTTTCCTGTGCAACCCACACAGTGGCTTAACTCAAGCAGCAGCAGAAGTTACTCCCTCCACAAATTTCCCCAGCACTATGATTTAAGCACAGCCTAAACCCCTGACAGTTCAAACCTGCCCCATTTCCAAGGTGAGCTGGCTAACACCAAAGACCCTGAAAGCTGAACTCAAGAGTCCAGCAGCTTAAGGGAATTTCAGAAGAGGTCAGGCATCTTGTCTGGTCAGTGTGGAGCAGGACAGATCTTAAGTGAAAGACATGGGGCATTACCTGACACTGGCCTGCATCTGAGACAGCTCTAAACTTTTCTTTGAGGAACCTGACAGCAGATCAGGATGTTTCTAGAAGGTAAACGTCTAGTGGTTAGACAGTGCTGGCGAGCCAGCAGTCTGGATCCCTGGGATTTAGGTACATGGATTTTGTCCAAGTGCCAATATAATTCTGAAAGGTGTATGTGTAGCTACTAATGCCTGCTCCTCAAAAAAATCTGGCAAAAAGTTGCATGTCTTATACCTATATACCTATATATCTATGCCCATGTACCTACTGACTTTGATTTTCAATGAAACCCCTATATTTACATGACTGAATGACATGTCTGCATCAAAAGGCCCTTGGCATACAGCTCACCACTGTGCATTGTATGCTGCAGCTCCGTCCCAGGCCTCGGTGCCAAACACAGAAGTTCAGCCGTTCTGGAACCGTAAATGGGGAGATTCATTCCTCCTGTGTAAATAGGAGACAAACTAGCTTTCAGGTAGCACAGAAAACCAGGCATGACTGCTTTTCCGCTTAGAAGAGTAAAGATCATCCGTGGAAGGAACACCCGTCATTTAAAAGCATGAAAAATATTCAAATTTGTCACAGAACGAAATATTTTGAAATTATGGAGCACAAACCAGCCAGTGACACCCGTACTGAGACGTGACACTGGTTCCAGGATGTTCAGGCACTCCTGCTGGGACAGATAATCTGCATTTAAATTACACGATTCAGCCATATGTCTGGCTGGGAAATGAAAAGGTTGGAGTGATAGATACCACCCTGTCCTTCTGCCGTTGGAGTCTTTCATCCTGCTCAGGCACATTCACGCACCATGGTCTGTTCCAGGATAAACTCCCTTCCTATTAAATAATACCCGAATGTCTCCAGGGCCTATTTCAGAACTGAGCAGTCTCTTTTTTCTTCAGAAACTATATATCAAATCATTGGTGGGAGCAAGCTTTTGACTAATATTCTCGTCTGGTTATTTAACTTGTAATAACTTATCAATGTGACCCATGCAACTTTTATTTGAGACTTAGGCTATTACATATGACTGGGGATTCATACTGCTCAATTTAGGAAAAGGTAAATTTTCTTCATTTATAAAAAGGGTACCCCCTGCCTTCCCACTCCTCTGTGTATGTGCATGTGCTTGAAAATAAGAGAGTAAGTAATATTTCCATATAATCCAAGTAATTTTAATTATTGGGTTTTGGTTTTTTTCCAGCTGGTATTTGTTAATCATTGCCATTATCTTTCAGTGGGAAAACATATTTTTTGTTGCACTTTGAAGTAAAAACAGCATCTTTTTAGCTGCTGGATGTATTCTGTAGTGGCTTGGATTTCACTTCTTTTAGACTGTGAGAAATTACTATTATAATATTTCCAGTAATTTAGGTGCATGTCCTGAACAAAAATAGAATTAATTGGTGAGAAAAATCTCAGTATTCCTAGAAAGAAAAAATAAAAACACCGTAAAAACAAAGATGTCTGAAATCCAGGGTCTTTTCCCACGTTTTCAGTGCATTACTGTTTCTGGACTTTTTTTGATTTGACTTGCCACTACCCATGGCTCAGATTTAAGAAACACGGTGTAATGACGGTGCCAGCAAGTGGTAAAGGCATGATATGGATTTAGAAATCTGGTTGCTGTACTCTTTAAATCAGAATTATTTTGGGGAAACCTCATAGCAGCCTTCCAATACCTAAAGGGGGCCTACAAGAAAGCTGGAGAGGGACTTTTGCAAGGTCATATAGCGATAATAGAAGGGGAGATGGCTTTAAACTGACAAAGGAGGGATTTACATTAGACATTAGGAAGAAATTCTTCATTGTGAGGGTCCTGAGGTGCTGGAACAGGTTGCCCAGAGAAGCTGCGGCTGCCTCAACCCTGGCAGTGTTCAAGGCCAGGCTGGACGGGGTTTGGAGCAACCTGGTCTAGTGGAAGGTGTCCCTACCTGTGGCAGGGGGTTGGAACTGGATGAGCTTTAAGGTCCCTTCCAACCCAAACCATTCTATGACTCTATGAATTTATAGTTTTCAATGCAAACACAGAGGACACTCTACACAGCATCATCGTGTTGCCATCCTTGTAAATGCTGCTTTGAATTTTAGGGGGACATTTTTAAGCTACACATGCAAGGAACTGAGCTGAAACATCAAGCTGAAAGGTGCTCTTCAGAGGGAGAATCTGCTCCCAAGGATTTCAAAGGGTGATGCCAACACGGTGCTTTCCCAGGGAATTTTCTGGAAAATACAGCTTTGCAGGTGAGAGAGACAGAGTCAAAAGAAGCCTTGCTGTGGTCTGTTTTCTGTCCATCCAAGCTGCTTTCTGTGGTTTGTCCTTCCCTCTTTTAAGCCCCTGCTGTTGGACTGAGCTCCCGGCTGACCCCTGGCAAAATCAGCGTGGCATGAGGAGCACCACCATCATCATGGGATGTCAGGGAGGAACTCCCCATGGCCCGGCACTGCTGCCCTGCTCCTGCTGTCTCCAGCCACCAAGGCAGAGCTCTTAACTCAGCTCTCACCTGCAGATCTCTGTGCTTTTATCACCACTTTGAAGTGGAAAGACCATTAGTTTAAACCAAGTGTGAACTGATAAAAAGGGATGTCCTTGTGAATTGCTCCCAGCATTGTCACAGGCCTCTAGTAAGAACAAAGAAATACAAGTAGTAAAATCTCTCTGAAGGTGCTTATTTTCATATACTTTTAATTGTTGTTTTATTTCTGGACAGTTTTAATTAAAAGTAAGCACCAGCAGTTATTATATGGTAGATGTGGCTTTGAAAGGTCTTTTTTTCTTAAAAGATCCTGATAGTGAGGTTGATAAATCATCTAAACGCATGTGCATGGAAACCTGTAAACACTAATTTGGTACAGAATTTTTCCACACATGGCATGTATCCTAAGTAAGTGTTTTATAAGAAAGACCAGAGAGTTT
>JANHGB010054506.1:0-15445 GCA_026283785.1 Coracopsis vasa
CATCTTCTACTAGTCTGAAGGTTTTACCCGGCAATTGATTAAATTTATTGGAAAGCTGCTCTTGCTTAGCTGCCTAAGTATTGTGGTTTTGGAATTCCATGATGAGTCTGTAATTAATCCTGTGGTGCAGCTTTGGCAATTTTCTTTCCATCATTCCAAGTGGGAAAAAAGTAACAAATTTACTGTATGGGACCTTGACTACTATTTAAGCACTTTTTCACATTTTGATACTGAGGGTCTTATAGGACCACTTCATACATAAATGATGGAGCTAAATATTCTTTTAGCCCTATTAACATCAAGTTAAAGTCATTTTCCTAAGAGGCAATTATTTGATACCCCATTGAAGTTCTAATTTATTTTGTAAGAAAAGCCTATAATTGGACATTTTTGCCACCCGATACTGAAAAAATCGCATGCACAAGTGGTCGTTTTTGTTCCAGCAGCACATACCTCTTCTCAGTGTAAGTTTATTTGTATTGCAGAGCAGCCTTTTATTTCTATTTATTATGTGGTCTTTTGTGGCCTGTGTGCAAAACAGCACCTCACAGTCCAGAGGTGAGACCACAACTACTTCACCACAAACCATCCTGGAACTGTAGTTTATCAACTCCAAGGTCAGTAAACAGAGACTAATAGAGATCGAAAGGGGAAAGAGGAGAGAATCACTTATAAAGAAAAGAGAGTAAAATAAATATCCAGAAGGATTTGGAGACAGTAGGGAATGAGAAAAAGGAAAAAAAAGAATCCTTGGCATACTCCAAAAAGGATGTATTGGGTTTGCATGGCAAGGTTTTGGTAGCAGGAGGGACACAGGTGGCTTCTGTGAGAAGCTGCTAGCAGCTTCCTTTAAGTCTGATGGAGCCAATGCCAGATAGCGCCAAGATGGACCCACCACTGGCCAAGGCTGAGCCTATCAGTAATGGTGGTTGTGCCTCTGGGACAATGTACTTAAGAAGGGGAATGCACAGGAGCAATTGCAGCTGGAGAGAGGAATGAGAATATGTGGGAGAAGCAGCTCTGCAGTCACCAACTGAGAAACATTTTCTGGCTTTGAACTCTATTATGCTTAATGCTATAACTCTAGTCACGTGAGCTATCCCACTGGTAGCAGATGGACTACTTCTTAGAACAGCTTTCTTTATATGAGTTTTCAGGCCTCTTAAACTCTAAAATACTCTTGCAAGAAAAGAAAATGAATTCCACTAAGGAAGACGTTTAGAAGTGGTCTGGACAAAGCCCTGTGTAATTAACTATGGGGGATGGTCTTCCTGTGGAGGGTGGAAGACTTTCATGAGTCTCTTTCTCAAACAGGAGATCTGACGTTAAGACTGAATCAAAGGAACTGGAATTGTCCTACTGCTGTAAAACCTCAGTCATGTTCTGACTCAGTATCATGGCAAGAAATAATTACACGTCCTCCCTTCTCCCCTCTCCCTCACATTGTGGCTTCAGATGTCAAAGAAATGCAGGCCATGGTAGAAAAGTAGCATGTTCCAGCCAAGTTCTGATCTCTACACAAGGGGCAGCAGGGACCTGGCATGGGAAGCAGTTTGTTGTCTATAAGGAATGGAGGATCAGACATGCCTGGTTCTCCTGATTAAAATACCTATATTGAGATATTTCATTGTGCTATTGTATACTTGACTGAATTATTTCCTAACAGTGCAGTATGCTGAACTTTTGAAATAAGCAGTAACAATTCTCAATAATAAAATCTTATGAAAGCTTAAAAACTAAGTTTATATAGGTTATTCTTTTTGTTTTATTTCCCCCCCTCGACTTTTTTCTTTCCATAGTGGGCAAGAATCAAAACTTCTACTTTTTCCAGATTCACTTTGAAGTAAGTTCTTTAAAAAGTTAGGTTCTGTGAAAAATAAGGGTCAAAGAAAACCAAAGTGTCTGAGTTTTGGTTGGTTTGGCTTTTTTTTTGTTTTTATGTTTATAGAACAAATATTAATAGGACACATGGTGTGTCTCATTATGATTCTGTCAGTCAGCTTGTCCACATCATTAAACTGTCCAAAGGATTGCTTTTTTTTTTGCTATTGAAAAGCTGTGGACTTGAATATAGTTGCATTAGAATGCATTAATGAAGCTATGTTCAGAAACCTTTCTATCTTCCTTTAGCCAGTACAATCATTCTATCAAAGACCTGTGTCTGGGATTAATATTTTATGCATGAAATGTTTCATGTACAGTAATGACATAATAAGAAGAGGCATTTTATTAGTTTGTGCATGCCAAAAAGAATGGATTACAGAAATGGGAAGTGTGTAAGGACATGCCTTAGGATGCCATTTTTATGAACACCTAAGTTCATCATTTTAAGGCAAACATGGTTCATACTTTGTAGGTTTTTTTTTCAGATTTACCAGGCCCTGTCTAAAGAGGTCTCACCCCATTTATTTGTGTTCTTCATGCATATCTTGCACAGAAAATAGCCCATGTGGAAAGACAGCAAACAGATAGCTGCAGCTGTTGCCACTTATGCTCCACAGCACAATTTTAGAAATTAATGGTTTCTAATCCCCAAAATAATATAGATACAGAATGGTGTTACATTCCAAACTGCCAGGCTCAAGTCCCTTGCTCTTATTTCATAAATATTTTTATAACAGTCTGCCTTAATCTCTCAACTGCAAGAAAAGCTTTAGAGATCAGTCTGGTTTTAAAGGTAAAGTTATTGACCTTTGACAGCTCATTGGTAGCCAGAGAAATACACTAAGCTATCTCTTTGTTGAAATATTTAAGACAATTGTAAGACACCAGCGCTATTGTTAGATAAAGCTCCTTCTGGTCTTGCCATCTACTTCACTGACTGAAGATAAATGCAAATGGCTTTGGCACTTTTAGGCTATTGTTGAAGTGAAGGAATAAAACATGCTTGTCTGGCAATTGCATGTTATTAAAGACTATTAAATTAGTAATCCCTTGGAAATGGAGGTAAATCTCTCTTCAGTAGCAGCAACAGAATAGCTTTTGTCTAAGATTTTGATTATTGTTATTATTACTTTATGGTTTAGTAAAACAATCTGCAAATTGTTCCTGACCTCAGATTTTCAAAAATCATGAATCAAATCCCTTTTCTCTCAAGAGATGAAGAAAATATTGTCCTGTCTGTCTTCCCCTGTTTAAGCTTTATGGGAATTGTCTTTTTTCAAACTCTTCTTTACAATTGGAGGGTTTATACTTTCTGAAAAAATGAAAGCAGAGGTGTTAACATGAGCTGTACTATAAGGAAAGAACCCAACAATACAAATCTAATGGTAGAATCATGAGAACAGAAATCTTTTATTCTAATAGATTCTAAAGCTCATCTCAAATAGATGAAGTTATTGACAAAACCTGTACAAGTTAGGGGAGAAAAAAAAGCAACAGTGGCAACAATGAAAACTATTTTTCAGTAGTTCTGAACTCCCACACTTTCATACGAAAATGAAAAGACATGCTTCTGGTTTTGAAAATCAGACTGCCGTTCATATTGCACCTCATTACCTAAGCTGAGTGACAGTGACGATGTATTGACAAATAAGATGCCTTCTATTCCATCCTTCTCTTCATGCTACATTAGCTTTACTCTCATCAGTAAATGTGTTATTAAAATAAGTGATATCCAGGATGATAGAGAAAGAGCTACTATAGGGAGGTTGATGTTGCCAGGGTCATGCCAGCCCACGTATTATTGAAGACTTATATCCATCTTCCTAGTTTTATCCCTTTAGTGTAATTTTTTTTCTTGTTGACCTTTAAAAGTAAGTAGTTTACCTTTTCTATGTGCAGAAAGTTTGGCTAACCTTTTATCATCTTGGCTGTCTTTACTCTCTTACTACTACTGGCAGTCATTGGCAGAGTACACATATAGTATGTACTGTATAGCCTGTCCTCATAGTTCTCAAAAGTACCCAGCATCTTGGTCTGTACTATCCTGGAGACTGAGAAGGAAAGAATAAAGATGTGTGAGAAAGCATCCTGGAAGCCTGAGACATTGCACTGTAGTGAGAGGTTATGGCTCTGCAGTCAGCAATGCACCCAGAAGTTGTCTTGTTCATTTAATACAGGATTTTGAAAATGACCTGGATTTTATCTGCCTGCCAGTTGTCCTTGAATCACATGAAGGAGTCACATGCCATATCTGTATGAAGCAGCTGGAACAATGGGGCTTGAAACTTGCCAGAATTTTCAAGACAAAAGACAAAACTTTAATGGGAACATAAGGGAAAATTTACATGCTTCAGTCATTTTGAATACTGAAATGATTCTTCACCTTTTTTTGGACAGGTTAAGAGATTCCCCTCTCTCATCTCAGACTAAGCAACACATTGGGTTTAAACATGTCCTGTCTATCTGGGCATAGCAACATGGAGGACTTAGTGAACTGATTCGAACTGTCTTGAGTTCTGGCAGTGTGCTCCTGCAACCTCTGATGCATTTAAAAATGGGTTATTGCTTAAGGTCCATGGATGTTTTTAGATTTGTTTTTTGTAAAACACATTGTGACATTGCTGGTGCAAGTGCTAAGTACTTGTGAACGAGATGTATTTTCATGGAAAACTTTAAGGCTAAGCACATTGCAGGGCCTCAAACATTACACCAACCCATCAGAATAGATGTGAAACTTCAGGAAAGAGCCAGATTGATGGGTTACTAATGAAATGAATGATGCTCTTAAATTCAGGTAAATCAGCAATAGCTCAGATAACAGAAGGAGCAAGTCAGAATTTTGTTCTGCCTGGCTGGGCCAAATTTAGTAAAACCTTAAGAAGCTTGGCCAGTTTGCTAGGGAAAATGCAAGATTGCATAATGCAAGATTTTTGAAAGCACTAAGTAGGAAAAGTAAAAATATTTAGCAAACATCATAATGATCCTAAGAAAAGATAATGAAAGCAAAATGAGTTGTATGTGCAATATAGAGCTCAAGTGCAAGGAGCAAAACCAGAAGACTGGGAATTATAGCAATGAGATGGGAAGTGTGTGAAAGAACAGAATCAACAGAAGAATGGAGAGCTGAATTGTGAAGTACAAGAAAAATCAATCCATGACCACAGTGAAGTCCCTGGAAAAGAAATGGTAGGAGAACAGTAGCAGGCTAAGATCAGATGAGGGAATGTGATTAATGTATGGATGAGGAGGGCAGCAAATGAATTGCAGAACCCAGAATTTGCCTCAGAGAAGGGTGGAGAAAACCCTGAACACTGGCTGGAATGCAGGCATAAAATGATCCTGCAGCATTCACTTGACATAGCAGCAGAAGGTTTTCACAGATCGTCATCTTGTCTCTCACTTACTGCAGCTCTGGGAGTGACTTGGGAAATTTGTCCTAGTGATGCTTTTGTCAGTGTTACCTCCTCCTTCCCTAGCTTCCATTTGCCTGGTGTTTATTTCTTCATGTTTCAGCCAGATGAAGATGAATTGCATTAAGATGTGACTTGTCAAAGCTAATGCAGGTTCTTTGGAGGCACATCTCAACACATAATCAAACCAAGGTTCAACATTGATTTCTGCTGTTGTCCTTGGCTTTGTCCACCACGTGTTTTCCAGTTTGGATTGCTTTATGAGCAAGACAGTTGCTTTACAACTTAGTAACATAGACATACCATGACAGGGAGCTGTCAGGCCTTTTTAAGTATTATTAAAACCTTGCCTCAAGGAATATTTTAAATCAGATCATTTTATAATCAGCATGGACTTTGTGTTTATGTACTAACTTTATGTGCTCTTTCATCAGTTTATCTGAAAATACTTAACTTTTGTGTTTCGCTCTAGAGGTTGCTTTATCTACACAAATTCTTCCTGACCTTGCACCTTTTCATAGACTTCTGTGACCTAGCAATAGGTTTTAGTAACACTTAGAACTGTATGTTATGCTGTTCTCCCACAGAAATTGTTTCATATTTATCAGGTGGAGAGAGGAGGATGTTTGATGTGATGATTCGGAATATGATACAGAATATAAGTCTAGGAGGGACTATTGTGACAACTTAATCTAACATCCTACATAGCTCTAGTCACTCATAACACTGGTTGCAGAAGTTTCTTGGATGTTTCCTGAGCCAAAGAATACCTTTTAGTGAAACAGCATGGTTAATCTTGATTTAAAGGTTATAGGTGATAAGAAAACCTGCCCCAAGGCAAGATACTTCAGTATTTAATTGCTTCAAATATTTGTACCTTTTTTCTGCTTTTCATTTATCAAGGTAGCTACATGTTAATTTCCCAGCAACAGCCTTTTAATGCCTAGAACTTTACTCTCAGAATGTGATGTTAAATCATAGTATAAGGAATTTGGACAGGAAAATACAACCTAAATGAAATTGGAAAGGGACATAGCACATGAAAGAGTCAGCCCTTGAAGTATGACACTGACTTCCTTATACTTGATCTAACAGAATTTGTGGCCATTGATCTAAACTTCGCCCTTTTCCATACACTGTGGAGGATGACAGATGTTCAGAGGGACCTAACATGATTAGCGTTTTTGCTCTGGGAGACAGAAGAATGTGTTATGATTTACTTGCATTGTTGATTCAGTGTGCTTTGTTCAGAAATTTGTAGCAAACACTGTGGTCTCTTTTCTAAACTAATGCCTGAATTCTACATGCTTCCCCCCCACACCTTTCAGTAGCAGTGGCTTATTTTGGCTGAGTCTAAAGGGTTTCACACCTCAGCTCCAAGGCTATGCCTACTGATCACATTGCTGCCAGTGGGATTACTTTTCTTCCACTGTCATTCATCTGTACTTCAGGAAGTCATCTAGGACAGGCCTTGCACTTAAAAAAGCTCTGACTTCTTGTTATTTTCTATAACAATGCACAAGGCAGAGAACTTTATGGGGGCAGTAGAAATATAAATATCTTACCGGTACAGGACAGTTAGGTCTTTTGGTTCCACAGTAATTGTCTAAGGAGCAACTTGAATTTCAAGTAGGTTTTGTGTTTCATTGTGAATATTTCACATACTTCTAAGAGACAGCCAGAATTCATAAAGGTCATGTACTATTGCTGATTCTGTGTCATTTGTCACAAAACAACCAGCTGCTAAGATCCCCCTATGACCAGCATTACCCAGCAGCTCAGATAGTTTGGGGAGGGCCCATAAGAAGCAAAGGAGGATCATAGATGGTGATGACACCGATGCTGGCAGTGTCAAAAGACCTGTTCGGAGACTCCACCATTTTTTCTGTTCTCCACAGCACCAGTCCACAGCTCATATAAATTTAATCATTGCAGGATAGGAAGACTCTTGTGCCACAAGTCTGCAGCCCATATTCCTCTACTTCACCAACTCCAATTGCCTGTTAAGCTGAAAATTCCCCTTTCCATTATCTTGTATAAATTTATTCCTCTGCTGGAGAGATTTTTAAGTTTGAAGCAATAGAAAGAAAAAAATTATCATCATCCTCAACAACTTGCAAACAAATGAAAACATTAAAAATATTATGGCAAAATAATAATAAACTGAACCAAATCCAGTAAGCTATGCTTAAGGTAGAAGATGATAGAGCCCAAAATGCTCTCAACAAATTGTAATTCCTGTATTTGTTACAATAAGAAGATGCTCTTTACCTTGGAGGCAACATAAATTCAGTGTGTTAATACACAGGCTGCCAAGCCTAACACTGCTTTTATTTAAATATTGTCCTGAACACAACATACAGACACTGTACGTTAACGGCATGTAAATCATTGCTGTGCTATAGCTACTTCAACCTATTTCTTCTTCATCTTTTCTAACATTGTCAAAGTTTTGTTTCATTTCTTCCCTTCCCTTGAATAAATGCTGTTTTCAGTGCACAGCTCCAAGCTACCACTTTATTGCCTATTCCAGGCCTATGGTACCTAGAGTTAATCGCCCTTCAGCTACATATTGTTAACTGTGATGTGCCAGCTACCTATAAAGGAGGAAAGGGCTTCTTTTTATACTAGAAAATAAGATATATTCTACTGAATTGCTGGGGTGGGGGGAAGCCTTTGTTGAAAGAAGGGAGCTAGAGCTACTTTTTATTAGTATTATAAAGAAACCTGTACTCCATTGAGAGCACATGCTGCAATGCAAGGGAATGTAACATCTCCTGTGCTATCAAGACATTATTTGCAGCTTGTTTAATGAACTCAATTTCATTTTTATCTGCACTTTGTATGTAGATAAAAAACAAATATAGGAATAAAAATAGATTTCTCCAGCAACATTCTTTTGGGTGGGGGGAGGAATGATATAGTAGTCTCAACCACAGATATCTTGGTCACATTGTCAGAATGGACAGCTCAGTCTGTCATTCATTGCCCATGGCGGTGAACTGGGACACGAGTTGTTGATATGACACTAAACAGAGAATTACATTTTTCTACACTGTATGGAAAACATAGCTGTATTCTTGTTCTCTGTGCCTCTGAACAGGAGAACAATGCTGATAGGAGCCCACTACTTTAAATTGTTATTGGCTATTCACTGCACTGACAATAGAAGGCAGTTGTGAATTGTTAAAAAAAAAGAAAAAAATCCTACTGGAAATGACAGCAACCCATTTGGCATACGCTAAACAGAAAGCAGACTGGTTTTATTCAAACAGTGGTTGAATACTTAAGCAGCCATAAGATTTCTTTTAGGGCTTGGAGTGATTGTGGGGTATCCCATTCTCTTTCCCCCTGGATTTCAGTTCTTTGGAGACCAGAGTAATAAATTGAAAACTCCCAGTTCTATTTAAAAAAGTAATGACTGCTTAGTATTATGCTTCAAAGAGACAAAAGCTCCTGACAAAGGCCCTGTCTCTGCACTGGAAACAGACATCTGGAGATATGTGTGGGGATGGGGAGGTTGTTTAATTTTTATTTCCTTGTTCCAAGTAAACTCCATATCTGAGTTAACATCTGAGAGTCTTCCCATAGGTGCATGTAACCTCTAGGTATAGAAAGAGAGAGGTGATGTTCCCCTCCAGTTTGGAAAATAAGTGCAGTTTTTCTGTGTGTACAGTGGTGAAAAGAAATTTTCAAAAGTCCTGGCATGGCTATTTAGAAATACTCATGTGGAAACTTTAAAACCCTGGTATATTCAGCTTCCACTCCGTTCCTATGGGCCATACAGGAGGATGCTCTTCCTCCTTATTTAGGCCTTAATTTCTTCAAGCTGCTATCTCTTATTTTTTTATTCCCATTAGCCTTTTGACTACTCTTCCTCTCACTACTAGTTGTCCAGTATAGAAACCCTGTGGGGAGTTTGGGCATGTTGGAGCAAGCAATGTATTAATGTGGTTGCTGGCTGCAGCGAGGCTCAGCACAACTTTGCATTTATCTGTGTTTCTGTTGATGTAATTCCACAAATCCTGTTATATTCATGTATATATATACATGAGGAAGAAAAGTCCAAAGTCTCAGCAAGGCAAAATCCCCCTTTTGTTTTTAAAGATGGATGGAAGACAGGGATGGGAAAAGAACCAGACCTTGTGGTCCTTTAGCTACAGATCCCTAGAGAAATGTCTCAGGAGATGTGGGACATGTTTTGGTATTCAGTAGACTGGAGTAGCTTCTAGTTTGATATCAAGGAGCGTGGGCAGCTAACCTCTAAGTGGCCAGCTTCCATGGAAGGAGCCAAGTTTGGTCCCACAGCAGCGGAGGAAATGCTGTGCTGGATTTTGTGCTGTAGGAAACCTGTGCACGCTTTGAAGGAAGCTAAGATGGGAGGCTGGGGATGCATTTTCTTGGAGAGAACGAGTCAAAGCAAGCTGGAGTATTTGTTGGTGTCATTAAGTGTGCCGACTGTCCCTCTGCTTATGGGATATGGTAGAGATCCCTGTGTTCCTCTGCCTAAGCAGCTAGTACTCGTCTTCCCAGCAGTGATTTGCTGAAAACTGAGAAACAGTTAGCTAGTAAAACTGATGGAGTTTTGCAGTTGTTAAAAATCAAGCAAAAGAAACAGGAACCTCTAGTGATATCTGTGTATAAGCAAAGTAATATAACATTAAACAAAGCAAAGCTAGTATCTTTTAAAGCTGTCCTGCAAAGCCTGTCATTGCAATACAGTTGTGTTACTCAGCTTCTGGTCTGTATTATCCAGAGAACTCCCAGAAAACACTGTGTCCTTACAGAACAAAGCACATGTAGATTTTCCTTTCCTGCATACCTAACAGGAAACTGGCTTTTTGTCTTGCTCTTTGGGGGTGCAGAAGCTCTTCTAATGTTCATTTGTAGGGGGAATCAGAGCGCTCTATCACTTTTTGAAGTTTTTATCCACCCTTTCCTGAGTTGCTGGAGGGTAGCAAAGCTGATTCTGAAGTGCTCAAAAAGTAACGCAAGTGCTTCCAATGGCACTGGGAAGTCTTTTGGGGTTGGTTATGTTGTAATGTCATACTAAGTGTTAAACAAATTGTGAGATTTGGAGTCAGAGAGGAATGTCCTCCTCGAGGGTGAGATTCATAGATCTATCACATGTTTATTTGCATCCTGTGATGTCATCCTTTATGTATTGATCCTATAAAGACTTTGGTGAAATTTGTTGAAGTAGGAATTTCGCTGGGATGGGCCAGTAAGATTAATCTTTTTCAGACAATTTTCACACTTCTGCAATTGCAGTGGGAATAATTTGGAAACCTTGACAGTGTTGAAGGACACGGAAGTTCTTTACTATGCTGCTATTTTTCTAACCTGAGGTTCTTGAGCATCACTACATTGCTAGAAACAGAAAGAACAGACTAGAGAGAATATGTGTATATTCCTGTATACAGAGGTGGTAGAAGCATCTTAAATACTTTGAAGGTGGGTATAATTCTGGGCCTGGGGAGCTGATGAGTGAGGTTTCAGTACAGAGATACAGATTATTTTCCTTGATTAAAAAAAATCTGAACAGTACTGCAAATATATATTTGAGCAAAATGGTGTATGAAATGTGGAAAAGAATTCTGAGAAACCTCTTCCAGTGATTACTTCTAGATATCATCCTACCATGAATTGTCCAGGTGGTATGGGATTTGAGAGACTAAAGGTAGTTCTACAACTCTTTGTGACTAGTAAACATGTTAAATGACTGTGATATTCCAACCACTCCCCTCCCAAGTCTCAATCAAATGCAAGTGCTCTCCTGCTTATTTGAGCAGCAGTTAGACAAGCAAATTAGGAAGTCACCAAGTCTGGTTTTAGGAAGATTAATTTATTACTTCTCTTTTTACAATAACAATTAGCAGACATGGACAGAAATGCTAAAAAATGTTTTGCAAAATAAAAAATAATTTTTTTTTCTTTCTCTTGGGAAAAGGGAAGAAAATAAAATAACATTTTTCAGTGGAAGTTTTCCAACCCAGTCTGTTTTATTAGTAATGTTTCATGTTCAATAGATTTGTGAATACTCTCGTAAACGCAATTGATGATGTTAATTCACTTTGTGTTACTTGTGGGAGAAAAGAAGTGAGGGAATAAGAATCTTTGAAAATGAAATAACATCTTTTATTCAAGTATCTTTTGAGAATTAGGACACAGGTAACAATGGCCATATTCAATTACTAGTTTCATAAATTTGGGAATAATCCATATTGATTAGAAATTTGAACTGCCTGCTTGACTTCACAATTGCACTATTGACATTAACTAGAATTTACTCGGTTTTGTCAGGCCTTGGAAAAGCTCCTATAATGAAGGGGATATAGCTGGAGATAACAGTGAAAAGTTATAATACTTTGAAGTCTGTTCAGCAGGGTTTTATTCTTTTCTTGGTGTGGGCTGGTGGGAGCTAGTGCGTGTTTGGGGTTTTTATTTTGTTTAATGCAGTCTAATTGTGCCATGGTATTAAGACAGTACATCTTTAAGTTTTCATATGAAAGTATGAGCTTTGGTATGACAGAATATCAAAGTGAAAATTAATGTCCGCCACTTGTATATTGCCTAGACGTTACTTTAGAGAGAAAACAACAGGAGCGAGACGAAGCCATACATATGTTAAATTCACATCAGTAATAAAGATTAAGTAGAAGTTAATAGCATCCCAGTCATGCTTGTGGAGGTAATCTCCTTTCTGAAAATTCAAAATTAGATTTGGAGGATCGAAGCAAACAGGGGGTGAGACTTTGGCGTAATATTTTAATCAAATTGTCATGAATGAGTGGATACAATTAAGAATTCTGTCAGTCACAGTGCTGAGCCCCTTTTGTTAGTCAGCTGTTGTGAGGGATGCACTAGGGCATCGTGGGTAGAGATTAAACTTGACCTTTCCCAGGATCTTCATTTTTGACCCTCTGGCTAGGCTTTGCTTGTCAGATGGCTATTTTCTAATTATTTATTTATTTATCTGTTTTAAAGAGAGGGTAGCAGGGGTTGGGGACAGACAAAGATGTTCTCTCTGTGTTCTTTTTTCTTTAGCTAACTACAGCAGACAAGGCTCAATAACGGCTCCCTGTCAGCTGCAAAGTGCCCGTCTAAGCCTCTTTCCTTCATTACTTCTCTGATGTGTACTGTATGTCATTCCTTGGACAAATTTACAGCTGAAGAATCTGTGCCAAAGGCAATACAACTTAACGTGCAGGGAAATGTTTTCTATTCAATAAGTTGTGCTCTAACATTGCTACAGCAGGGTTGCTTTGCTTTTCGAGTCTTTTAGATAAGTTGGGCTTCTTTCTAGAAATTTTAACTGTATTTTTCAGAGTGGTTTCTAAGAGTGTTTTGGAACAATCTTCTGTGAGAAATTTTGTTTTGTGCACAGTCCTCTTGAGATTATGACAAATTTAACACTGAGATTAAAAGTAAGATACTTTTTCAAGCTAAAGACAGTGATACATATTTTAATTGCTGCTCATGTAAAAATGTTCTCAGTATAAAACTTTGTGCACTGAATCATGATAGAAGTACATTTTATTGTGAGAGTTTTTGTGAATTCATGTTCTGTAGGACCAGACTATTAGGTGTGCGCTAGTGGCCTGTTATAACAATTTGTATTATGGAATGCTTTGTGGCTCCAACTGAGATCAGACTCTGCTGCATTAGTCATTTTCTGCGTATCACCTGAGACATTTCTCTCTTCTCTGCTTTGGGATCCATGCAAATGTAAATCCTTAGCCATGGAACTATCAACCCCAAAACTTGTCTGAGAAGAGACCATTAAAACAAACAAACAAAAGCTCCAACTTAAATTAATAAAAAATAATGTCTCAATTCATACTGATGAACACTACTGTTGTTGAAAACCTCTGTTGAAAAGTGACTATAAAAGATAAAATAAGTGATTCAAAAGGCTGAATTCATGTCTCTTCCCAGTGGCTTTATCAGTGTCCAAGCATTGAAATAGTCTTAGTCTGCATCTGTTGTTGGAAAAATTGGGGGAAAAGAAAATAAAAATCGTGTTATTTCAACACAATAAATGGTTCCCCAAGGCATTGAAGTACATAAACACAACTACAGGAAACGCAAATATTAGAACCGGGGCTCACCACTCATTTATAAATGAAGATAAATCAGTTGCATGCAATAAACCAAGATTAACTTGATGCCTGAAGCGAGTTCTATATTAGAGGTTTCCACGTGCTCACATAGGTGGATAGTCCTTTTTCTTTTATTTTCTTATTTTTTAAAGATATAAAAATTAATTTATTATTTTAAACTGATCCCATATGATTCTACTTTCTTGTATTTTTCTTTTCCTTCTCTGCCACTTTATACAGAGTGTTTGGTAAATAGAAAAGTGCTTTGGATGTTGGGTGACAGTATGTAATCTACATTCCCACTGTTTGTTTTACCTTTTGTTGCAGAAAGAATAGTCAGCAACTTGTGCTAGTACCCCAGCTTCTTTACACTCCTCTATACTGTAGGACCTAATTATATTTTAATGCTGCATTTACTCCATTTGCCTGAAGAATTATTTTAAATAAACCGACAGACCTATTGTGTTGTGACATCACAGTAACTCTCTTTTTGGTTTTTTTTGGGTTTTTTTTGTTTGTGTTTTTTTTTTTTTTAAAAAAAAAAAGGGAAAGCAAACCCCTCTGTGAATTCAGCAATAGCACAAGAAATTACATTAACAATATTTAAGCAAAGTGTTGAAAACATACCGAAATAAATGCTACTGCACTTCAGGGGTTGATAGGAATATGCATCAAAATGCTTGGCATTTAATTTTTTTTTCTTCGGGAATTTAGCCAGTGAAATATAGCTGCCAGTGTCTCAGGCCTGCGTGTGTTCTTCTGCAATATGCTCTCGATCAATCAGATTTGCATAACTAAACTGTCGGCAAGCCCGCTCGGCTGCCCAGGTGCAGGGCCATTTGCATATAGAACAGTGAGGAGGTCCCAAGAGTCACTTCAGACTCCAGTGACTGCTGAGCCCGCAGTCCACACCACACTGGAAATGAAATTGGAATGACAAAAAAATGGTTGTGCTAGTCTGCAAGGGTGAAATATGCACTTGTGTTTCAAAGGTTATGTAGAGATCACAAGACAGCATTCAGGCACGAGAATATGTACATGCCTACAGGAAAGCAAATGCTGTTGTGTGTGTTTTGTTTCCCTTCCCCCAACTACATTGATACATATTTATTTATATATATGTATACATATATTCATATGCAAAATATTTTTTTTCCTTTAAATTTGTCAATTTCACATATTCTTCAATCCTTAGGTATGGAGGAAGGCAAGGAGTGTGAGTGTGTTTTCACTATATAGCACTTTCCAGTTAAATCTCCTGGGGGACAAAATATAAATAAATAAGACATCTTTCCTTTGAGTTTATTTCTCTCTGGAGTATGCATCTACTTTTTCAGCATGTTTGCCAAGTCCTGCTTCCTGGACTATTTATTACTCAATTAGAAGAGTTAAATGGTGAACTATTATCACAAACTATCGATACAGATGGAAATAGAGTAAGAAAAAATGGATTTCAATACTGATTACTAAAAGCTCTTTATCTGAGGCTTACCACAGGTATGGTTGTCCCCATTTTACAAGCAGGAAACTGGAATGCATAGTGCTGAAGTGATTTTCCTGTGGGAAAGCAGTGATCCATTGGCACTCTGGAAGAAACAGAATGATTTAATGGCACTGTGAAAGATCTGGTGCAACCATTAAGAAAGGTGACCTCCTCTTCCCTTACAACATCTTGCTAAGCATTGAAAGCAAAGGATACTCTTCTTATCTCACTTGATTAGGCTGTAGTGTAGCTGTTTTCCCAAGGCAATTTTTGGGGTGCTGTATGTGGAGTGAGAGGCTGGAGCCAACTGCACCTCCTCCTCACAGCAGTGTGCATCCCAGACCTGGCAAGGAAGGAATACTGCAGATTTGGCCTCACTGAAGTGCTCTGGTTTGGTGGGGGAGGGCAGGAGACAAGGTGTCCCTCCTGGTTTGAATGTCAGTTGTTGTCAAGTTGGCATCCTGAGCTGTTTCCATGACAACAGCTTTTTGTGCTGGGGGACGAGGTCATGCCCCTGTGATCTCAATGAAAAGGACAATGAGAGAATGTACATTATTTAAAGCTTT
>JANHGB010054506.1:15545-36430 GCA_026283785.1 Coracopsis vasa
TGTGCTGGGGGACGAGGTCATGCCCCTGTGATCTCAATGAAAAGGACAATGAGAGAATGTACATTATTTAAAGCTTTTATCTTCCAGTACATGTTTGAGTATAACCTTGAAATTGGGTGAATAAAGGGCAAAGTATATTTCTATGCATAGAAGTGAGGTAAACTAAATTGGTTAGGAAGAGGTGTGAAGAAAATTGGGGGCATTTTACAGCAGGGACACTTCTCAAACTTTTCATGGATGGGTCAGGCTGTCTCATCAACTTTCCATTCTGTATATCTTTGGAGTGAAAGAAGTCCATCATTCTTGTGAGACTGAAAAGAAGGGGGAGGAATAGGCAAACAGTTCAGCAATTGTCATTCAGTTGGTATGTTCCTAAAAGACACTTGAATTAAGTTTGCTATTGTGGGTGTGCTTTGGATGCCCACCATAGCTCCTGTTGTTTGAGGCCTTGGTTGAACACTGAATGAAAAAATATTTGTTGACTCAAACAGCTTCCAGTTAGAGTGATTATGCATCACTCTGCACCTTGATTTGTTAAGAACACCTAAATATTTCCAAAGCTTTATTTAAAGCTTAAGTTAGATGGGACCTACTGGAAATATAAATTGTGTTCTAGAAGAAATAAGCTGGTTAGTCCTTACATTTTCCAAAATCAAAAAAAAATTCTGTAAGACAAAAATTAAAAGCAGCCAAAGATACTTGCGTCTTTCTTTTTCCAGTTTCTTATTCTGTCATTGTTCTTGGTGGTGTCAGTTTACTAACATCAAAGCAGGACTGGGATGGCTATAATTTTCTTCCTTTCAGAAATAGTGGAAAACATAGTTCAAGTATTTTGTCTTATGAGGAAAGAAGTCTATAGGTGGTTCAACATGAAAAAAAAGTAACCATGAATAAAAAAGTAACCAGAAAGACATTTCTGTAAAAGAACGCTTAAATAGTGGAATCAAATGAACTAACCCAAAATGTGGAAAAAAACCCCAAAACCTCAGCTGACTCAAATGCAAACACAAACTGTATTATTATCATTCATAAAATATCTTTGTATTTTTGTACATGTGTATGATCTGTATATGTAAATACACACATAGACATTTTTACTTTAAACACTTACATTCTTTTGGCTGAGAAAGTCATCTCCTGCACTGAGTATTGAAAAAATAATCCACAGATCATCCCAATAAAGCAGGAGGTGCAATGAGAAAAATTGAACAAATTTATCTTTGGCTCCAAGTCATAAACATCAGTGATAATTTGGATTAGAACTTTCACAGCTCGTATACATCAAGTATTTATTTAAAATCAGAGCATTCGGAGTGGCTTTCAGATTTCTGCCATGTACAGAGATAAAAGGAGCTTCACCAAGGGAGAAGAAATAAAACATCACAAAATGAGAACAATCGTTAGGCAAGCAGATAGTCAGAGAAATGGCTACAATTGTTAGAGAAGACCATAAAGTTTAGGTGGTAGAAGCAGAGATGACTGCAGCCCAGGTTTATCTTTCCTTCTTTGTGCTCTTGGAAGGCAAGTGATCCTTACCCCTCTATCCCAATGTATAACAGATATTTCCTGCAATTAAGTGTCTTGCACTGTCCACCTCCTGCCCAGTATGGAACTGCTAGAACACATGGGAGGTCAGGAGCAGGTTTATGAGGCTGATATGAAAAAAATATACCTATACAGATGCATACAGCATTACATCGATCCCCTGCTGCCAAGGCTTCAAAGTGCATCCTAGCAGGCAAACCAACCTCTGCCACATTAAAGCAGGACAAGTTAAAGTCAATGTCTCCTCAGTGTTTTCACCAGCACAGTGATGATTCTAGGCTTGATAATTACATATTTAAACCCTTCCTTCTCTCCTTTCTTGACATGCAAGAGGAGACACTCACTTGCCTCCTTCCCACCCCCCTCGGTGTAGGTCAGCTGCTATGCTTTGTGCCACTGGGCTCAGAGATAGCTGAGCAGGGAAAGCAGTGTGCCGTCACTGTTACTGGGGATGTATGAGGGAGAGAGAGATCACTGTCACAGTATATCTGCTATTTTCAATTTAATTAGTAGTCAGAACTTCATTTGTCAACTTAATCATTGCAGGCAGACACTGCAGAGATGGGAAGTGGGGGAAAAAAATAAAAGGAAAACAAATAAAAAAGGCCCATTGGTGGCTGTGGGCATATTATGTTTGTTTTTTGGCTCAGTTTATTTCAGTATTTCATATATGCCAGAGTTTAGATTTAAAAAATATGATAAATATATGTAGTCTTGTCATTAAAAGTATTGGTTGCAGAAGAACTGGTTTCCTCAAGTTCTTTCAGTAAAATTGTGGTGTAGCCTGCAAAGCTAGTCAGCTTCTCCATATCCCCAGTTTCTTCCTGTGTTAAGTAAATAAACATTTATTCTTGTTTCAGCTGAGGGAAACAGTAGATTTTGTCATTTGGATGCTGCTTGCTATGGCAAAACTGAATGAAATTTTGCACAAAAGAAAGAATCCATCTGGTTCATACAAGCCACTAATTGTATTTACCTATTTGGGTAAGCCAAATTTTGAAAGAAAGTGGGAAACATTTAGTCCTTGGCTGGACTCTTCAGTGACCAGGAGTAATGTGGTACAGCTTTAATGGGCATAAACAGTGCTTTCCTTACCTGGGTATGTTGAGTTTCCTTTTAAACCTATTTAGGTTCAGCATGTAATAGGAAAACCCCATAAAATGGGTCAAGTTTGTGTTCTCTTACCTCAGTTATCTGCTATTGACAGGCTGTAACCAGAACACAATGCCTGGAGCAGAAGCTCCTTAATTAAAATGTGGTGCCACAGCAGCCAGCAAGCACAGGCAGAAGGGGCTGTTGCATGCTTGGGCTTGCAGCGATAGTGGGCTGTGTGGTGGGTGTTGTGTGTGTACTCAGTGACAACAGTGATACAAAGGATCGGTCCAGGCCTGAGTCACTGCTGCTCCATTCCTGCTGCTGCCTCAGCCATGGGAGGGGACAAATTGTCCACCAGCCTCATTGGTGCTTCCCCTCAACTACCCTGCCGTGCCCTGTTGAGGAAGTGAAGGGACCTCTCACCTGCAGGCCTTGTTCCTCACCGTGGTGGTGAGGGACAAGAGGTGCTGGCATTACTAATAAAGTTAAAACTTTCCTCTAGGTGTCTTCAAAGGAGTTGAATAACTTGTTCTGGCCTCCTCTCATGACTGTGACTGGGAGGAAACTCCTGCCGCAGTTTAAAGGTCATCCTCCTTATTCCTGTTTTCTTATAACAATGATACTTTAAACTCCCACAAATCTATTATCATACTTTTCTCTATTATCATACTTTTAAAGGGGATTAATAGAAGTATGCCATTACTTTGAGGAAAACCTCAAAGGTAGGTGACAGCTCCTTACAGGAAGTCAGGGGTTTTTGTGCTTGCTGGTTTTGAGCTAGCAGCTTATGTTCGAGCGCTGCTGATGGCACAGTGAGAAGGAGAGATGGAGAGTCTTACACCCCTGGGATCCTGTTATTGTCTTCTATCACAATGCTATTACATTTCTGGGACATTTTGGCTGTCATGGGCTTGGGTGATTGGGAGTCAGTCTCTGGAGTTGCTCCTTGTCGCATATGCTAGTAGTGAATGGTGGTAGTGGTGGCAACAGTTTGATGCTGAGAAGTCCCAGTAGACCCTATGGGGTATATAACCTGAACAGATCACACAGACTCAAAGGCTGGGTGGCTGTCATCCCTACTATGGCTGCCACTCTCCCAGGCAGTGCATTGTCTCCCTTGTCATCAGCTGCTGAACTCTGGCCTCAAAGGACAAGATTTATCATGTGTTTATGTGCATTTGCTTTGTGAAGACACAACGGTACACGTATTAATTCAGGTCTTAAGAAACATGTAAGCTGATGATTTGTGTTTGGACTGTTCTTTTTTCCATAAGTGTATAGCTTGTAACCTTTTTTTTTTTTTTGCAACTGAACTTTTATTTTGCGAATAACTGTTGAAAATTAACATAAAAGGATGCACAGCCATTGTCAGAGCCCATTCTTAAAGGGCATATGAATGTGCATGTATGGCCTACTATGCAAATGGCTTGGAAGACAAAACTGCCTAGCTTCCGCTATGGGGTGACGACTCACTAGTCATGCTCTGTCTCTCCTTTTCCTTCCCTTTGTCCACATCAAATATGGCTCTTCAACAATGTTTTCTTCACTCTGCATGGTGAGGACAGCACCCAGCCTTGCATGGCCTGAATCACAGTTGCATGCCAAAGTGCTGCTAACATAAATAATATGTAAAATGTTGCATATATATTCTAACTTATTTAGTAACATGATCTCTTATGCAGGATTCATGGACCTTTTGGGTGATATTGTGTTGGTTTCTCAATTTAACTTTACCATAATTTGCAAAGCTTCTCTAAAGTTTCTTTGTTTTGAATATTTCTGATGTGCCTTAAGTATTTGTTACATGGTATTTAAATACTATGAGAATGAATTTAAAAGCCAGAATGCCAGTCCTGACAATGTCACTCTTGCTCCCTCTCCTTCAGTCAGTCTTCTAATCTGTTTCATAAGAATTTTCTGCTTTTATGTCTAAAACAAACCTGCTATCCCAGAAAGCTGTTGGTCAGAAGTAGTGAAAATGAGCCTTACTGCTATTTTAATAATCTCCCACTATGAATTCTTTGTATCTCATAGGAGCCCTTCATTATGAGAATTCACAGCTTTTGAATGAGCAATGAATTTGTATGTCATTGCAACAGCCTGTTGAATTAAGTGGTTATGATCCCCATTTTACTGATGAGCAAACTGAGGGACAGAGAGAAGTGACTTGCCTGAGGCGATGTGGTAGATCAGGATTTGAACATGCCTGTCTTCTGGCTTCAGCCACTTACAGTATTGTTTTGTTTTTTTAATTTCCCTAATAATTTTATTCTTTCAAAAGCCTCTTTTGAAATTTTGTTTAAATTGAGCACTCTTATTAGAACTAAGGTTTACTTTTATTTTTATATATATATATATCTTTATATATACATATATATACACACACGGATATACTGTTTCTCTGTGTGTGTGTGTGTATATATATATATATAAAAAGATCTAAATTCTAAATGTACGAACTACAATTGGACTGAGTCCAAGCTGTTGTTTGCACTAACTTTGCTCGTAAGTTAGATGTTGTGGCTCTAGGAAAAGGTGCCTGTTTACTTGGCGTGTTCCAGTAATCTAATTGGAAAAGTGGAATTACCACTTAAAAGATGTGCAAGAATGATGTGAAAAGAAGATCTTAAAGTCATGAAGCTAAAATGAACTGAAGTTATATGCTGGAAAGTGCTGCCGTTGCTGCTGTGGAGAGAAGCTTTATTTGAAATTACAAAATGAAAATTACCGATCAATGCAGCCAGAATAGAATGATTGATATTTCAATTGCACTGCTAGAAAATGTAACATTGCATAAAGATACACTATTTACCTTCTTCTCAATTCCAAGTTTTTGCACATTATAATAACATATATAAGTGCATAAGTGGGCATTTCCAGACAGTGCAGCTGGGAGCAGAGATGAAAAGAGCTGCAGTATATATCAAAGTTCAGGCAAAGATCTGCTGCAGTAGTATTTGCTTCTAGAAAATGGTGACAAGAGTTGTCTCCCATGGCTGAAGTTGTGCTTTTTTTCTCTGGAGGAGTCTGCAGAACATAAGGGTTAGGCAAGAACTGCACCTTTTGTTATCTCCATGGACTCTGTTACCTGTGCAATGACAGGGTGAGGAATGAATGCTCCAAGTGCGGGACTTGTTAACAACTTTTCTGTCTGTACAGCAGTTCTTGGGAAGTATGTAAAAGTTCACAGCTTTGTTCTTCACCATGAAGAACCTTAGTTCATAGAATCATAGAATCACAGAATCATAGAACAGTCAGGGTTGGAAAGGACCTTAAAGATCATCTAGTTCCAAATGCCCTGGCATGGGCAGGGACACCTCTCTCTAGACCGTGTTGCCTAGGGCTCTGTCCAGCCTGGCCTTGAACACTGCCAGGAATGGAGCATTTACCAGTTCTTTGGGCAATCTGTTGCGGTGCCTCACCACCCTAACAGTAAAGAACTTCTTCCTGACATCTAACCTGAACTTCCCCTGTTTAAGTTTAAACCCAATGCCCTTTGTCCTATCACTACAGTCCCTGAAGAAGAGTCCTTCTCCAGCATCCTTGTAGGCCTTCTCTTCTCCAGATTGAACATTCCCAATTTTCTCAGTCTGTCTTCATCTGCCCTTATATCTCTGGATATGTTAATGCAATCCTGAGAGCTGGACTTCCTGCAACTGATGTTATCGAGCAGTGACTCAAGAGAAGAATTTGTGCTCCATGCTTTTGATGGATGAAGTACAGAGTTAGCATCATAGAGATGAAGAGCTTTGCTACATTTTGCTTTATGCATGAAATAGGAATGTTTTAGTATTTACACATAGTAAATAAGTATGTCACCATTCTAAAGCTTGGGCCAGATCTCCATCCTTGTATTCCTGCTGCTAATTATTTATGATTCCCAGCTATGGTTAAACCACTAAGCACATGCTTAGGAAATGGGAAATACTTATTTGCTTACAAATAATAAGTGCAAAACTGCACAAAACTTCAAGAATCTATATAACAGTAAAAAATTTCTTTTGGCTTTTGGAAAAGCCTTGTTTGAACAGTGTCTACACCTCTGGCTATATTTGACCTGCTGCTACTTTAAGGAAGGAAGCTTCCTATGAGAATGTGCAAAAATGTGATTCTGAAACTGCCTATTCATTTTTTCAGCTGCTAAAGGTGTCTATACAGACAGGTTAAAGCATTTATATAAATGTTCCTATTTTCAGGAATGTTTAGTTCATTGTATTTCTGTGATCAAAAGAAAAGGTCAAGTGGTTGTGGTTATAGAAAAGTGCATGTGGTTATAGAAAAGCAATAGCACAAATCTGTTTTCTGCTACAGACTTCTAACAAATTTATGCTGCTGTAGTTTAATATGGAGTTTGGTCATTTAATACCATTCTGCCCTATTCATTACCCTTCTCTGAAACTCTCATTTGCTATGACATCATAAGTTGCTGCTATGGATATGATTGCTGTAACACAAACATACTTAGTGATTAGGACATCAGATATAAAAATGTTTTGTGAAGATGAACTGTTTAGGAGATGCAGTCTCTTTGCATGCAAATGTCCCTAGTACAAAGCAGAGGACGAGAAATGCAGAAAATAGAATAAATAACTAGAATTGCCTCTAAATGAAATGTTTTACCAAGTTTTCCCTGAAGCGTCAGCAGCTCTTTAAACATGCTGGTGATGGCCCATCACAAAGCCAGATGTTACCATTTATCAAGTAAAGTAAAGGGCCCCCCCTGCTTCCACAAATATGAACTGAATATGAAATCAAATGGAAAACTGCTGCACTAACACTGGAGAAGAGATAACATAACTTTTAAGCTATTGACAGGCTTGAGAGTAAAAGAAGTGTCTTGACAGGAAAGAGTGTCTGCAGTATTACTTGATTCATCTTTCAAAGACAAAATTGCAGTCATATGTATAACCTTAAATCACCTGATGGATGTCCTACAGGTTATGATTTCCTTCTCCTCTCTCTCTTTCACCTTCTCCTCCCCTTCCATATGTGGGTCAAGTGCTTCTTAGGGAAAGGACCTATTGTGGAAGATCTGAGCTAGCTTCCTAAAATCCAGACTAGCAAAATGGGCATATAAGTCACATGGAGAGCAGTTGTAAAGAATTGTTACACTTTCTTGTAAGTGTACTTTCTCTCCCATGTCAATCTCAAGCACGGTGAAAAAAAAAAAAAGAGTTGGCCTACATTTAGCTGGACACAGAAGAGCCAGCCCTGGGTGACATGTCATTGGTCCTGCACCCTATTCACCAACAGCACTGATCCTGATGCTTTGCAAAATGACATAAAGCATCCAAATTCTGCTCAACTCCAACACTGGCTTATATGGTCGGTCAACATCAATAGTAACAGTATTTTTTTTCTGATGGTGTTTTACCTAGAAATTTGTCACTTCACTTGAGTGGGGACCTGGCTATGTAGGATGTAGCAACCATTTTAATAGTGGATTGATGTAACTCACTGGCTTTGGGATTAAACACAGAATCATTCAAAGACTTCAGATCTTCAAAAAAAGAGTGCACAAAGCAACAGTAGTCTAGTGTTGTTGTAGCTGTAATAGTCCTCCAAAATACCTCCAAACAGTTTTGGAGGGAGAGGTGCAGGAAAACTGATAAAGTTGGCAAAAATAGATATACTTTGATGAATTTAAGTGCTTTTACAGGTCTGAAGGTTAAGCAGCAAGCTTCAAAGTACGTATCCAGGGGAACTGTTTGCTGAACTTGAGCAGGTTAACTCCAATTAGACAATTCAAAAGAAGGGCAGCTGGGATCTGTGGAGCGCTAGGAGATACTAGCAAAACAAAGGTGATGAGATTGTTGGCTGAATGAATTTTTTAATTTTTTAATTTATCAATTTTTGAGGAGTTAGTTGGAATGGCATATAAGAAAAATTGTCAAATTTCAGAAATCCAGTGTTGCTACCAAGCACATAATTTTTAGCAGTGTATTTGGTTATAGTTTAAGTTTCCAAGCTCTTCTTTCTAGAAGTAATTTGTAGGTTTCCTTCACATATGAAGTCTGAGATCAGGGTCTGAAAAACTGTACTGTGAAAAATGTTATTCCACTGGAAATTACTGGTTTTGTCCTTCATATGTGGTGTTTCAGTGTTCACTCTGGTGCATAGTGATGAAGTGTATTACACCCTGGGATGAATAAAGGATATTTCTGTTGCGCTATATTGACTGCAATGGCTATAGAGATACGTTTCCATTTCTGGCTATGTTGTAGTGTGAACCGGTTCATTTCGGAATTTGGCCAAATACATATGGACTATGGAGGTCATTTTTGTAACTACACTACAGCTAGTTTGTGCTAGGTCAGGTTGTGCTGGTGGATATACTGCAGACAGAAGGGTGTGAAACTAGTTCCTGGTTTAACCCCACAACACAAAGTATGGTCAGTGTCAGTCTGTGTTTCTTTTTAGGCTGGGGCCATTCTGTCCCAGTGCTGCCCTAGCAGTACTTTGTCTCCAGAAAGAGGACTGGGGCAAACTCCAACCCATCTGCAGTGGCTCCAAGAGGTCCTGTGTACAATTTCTGCCTCTCACAGCTTCCTCTCACTTTGGTGCCTGTTTTACAATTTGAGCCCAATATGTTTCAGGAGGGTGGTTGTGGAAGTGGGGGAGGGGGCCGCTAAATTATGGTTGCTGTGGGAACCATAACTTTGAATTTCTTGACATCTGTCCAATGACAATCTCAACATTAACGTTGCATTAACATAGTTTTTTTGCATTTAATTAAAAAAGATGATGGCCTGGAATCTGTTAAGGAATTTAAAGCCAACATTTAAGCTGTTTGCTGGGAGCAGATATGTCAGAGCCTCTGCTCTGGAAATGCTCATGTGTGCTCACTAAACAGTCTGACAATGTAGAAAAGCCACAGAGGCAAGAAGTGAAATAAAAATGTTTGTAAAACCATTTTCTGCTTGTCTCCTTCTGGTGGCTTTGCCCATAGAATGATTGAATTATCCAGGTTGGATAAGAGAATGAAACTGCTCTGACTGAGTTTAAAATAACTTTGAATTTAAAGAATTGTTTCCAGTTCCCCAAACGCCATCCCTGGTGCTGGCCACTGACTCACTCGTGTGTGCAGGCTGAGTTTTCTCCAGCCTGCGCTGTTGTCCTGCAGGTTCTTAAGAGATGATGGTAGAAGCACTTTGAATGTATCAAGATAGAGGCACAAGTCAGTAGTATATGCCTGACTGCAGTATTCATCCTGATTTCTGGAATCTTAAAAATGTGGTTTGGTTTCCCCATATAATATTCCAGTGCACTCACTAATTGGTGTTGATTTTAAGGGTTATGCACAAAAATGTTTACCACTGATAGGTGTTTCACCTCAAAAGGTTTGGAGGCACTGAGCTCTAGAACTCTCTTTTGTAACCTCATGTTATTTCAATAAGTTCAGCTATCAGACAAATAGACATATGGACTATGCTAAAGTTAGGTGCTGTAGATAGGAGAAAGATGTTCATATGGCACCAGTGTTATTTAGCCTTCTCGCATAACAGAATACCATACTGTTAAAAATTGTCTATTTTTATGTAATTCTTCCACTTATATTGAGATAAAAAAATTATTAATCTAAGGTTGGCTCACATCATCAGAGCTTCTAAATGTTGGCAACTTCCCTACAGTCTGTTACAGGCAATAACTGCCAGGGAAGTTGCTTGAACACAAGCGAAAAATAGGTCTTCCTGCTGAGCCACCAGCCCAGCAATGTAAGGAAGAATTTAATACCATGGCCTTAAGAAAGTTTCCGTGTTCTTCACAGGCAGTCGTGCCTTCAGTAAGGTGATGGAGGGAGAATATAAAATCTCAGAGTTACTGTAAGCCTTGAAAAAGTTGTGAAAGAAGACTTGGCAGTTAGTAGCTTTATGTAAAAAATTTTTGCATATAAATTGCATATGCATATGACATTTTAGCTCCAACTTTACATGTGTTTTGGAGGTTGGATGCAATCTTGTCCCTGCCTGTCTGTTTGCTTTTGCCATAACTGCATCAATATTAACCCTGTTGTTTTTTCCCCCGGCTTTTTTTCTTAATTTCCCCCTCTTCCAGTTTTGATATAAAAAGTTGTTGGTTTCTTTTATCCTATAAAAAAAAAACAAAAAAAAACCCCAGATAAACTCCCCAAAACCCAACAAAACCAACCCCCTAAAAAATAGGCTTTTTTCTTTTTTTTTCATTTTTTTAATGAGTTATTGTTCTTAAAGCATACATTTTTCTTTTTCTTCTTTTGGAGTAGACTCTACAGTATTCTTCTGGTGACAGGAAATGGCTAGGGAGCTGATAAAATGAAGAGATATACCTTTGCTGGAGACCCTTTCTCTTCTTTAAAGAGAAAGAAATATTCTTTAACTATTATTGCTATCCCATTTGTCCCTCCATCTCCCTCCCAACAATGGTATCACCAGAGAAACACTGGCTTTGCCTTACCAAGTAGCTGCAGACTGTATTAAAGAAATACTGTTATTCTGAGCTTAGAGTTGGATGGACTGTTTAAAATGACTGTTTGTAAATTAGCTCCTTTTTTTGTTTGCAAATCGTTAGTGAACAGCCTAGTTCATCTCTCTATTTTTGACTCTTTATTAATATCCTCCTGGTGATCACATTTTATTCTTTGTAAACTGTTCTGAAAAACAGAATCAGGTTTTGGCTCATCACTGTAAGCCCTGTTTGTAAGATGTAGTGACATGAGGTAGCTGCCCCTCGTTGTCTGTGTGGCTGAAATGGTTCTGGCCAGGGGCATCTGAACAACTTGTAGTTCTTCATCCTAATGAAACATAATCAGCTAAGAAATTTTCACACTTGGTCCAAGTAGGAATTGTAGTTTCCACCAATGTTACTTGATGAAATAAGCAAATCCCCTTCCCCTTCAGTTCTAGCAACAGTGACTCATTTCACTTTGACTTACCTTATTACTACAGTGGGAGAATCAAGGCACTCTAGGGTATGGTAATACATCACCTACCTCTATAGTAGAAGGGAGCTTTTATGTCAGAAGTAGTCTATCAAGTGATTTGCAGAACTGCATCTTATTGCTAAAGTACTTTCCCTTTATCTAATATTTTTTGATTATTTGAAATTTTGTTTGGATTTCAGTTGTGTTTTGTTTTTTATTTCCTACTAAAATTTCCCACACTACTGATTTGTTGCAGCTGTTTTAATGAACTGAAATTTGGAGAGTGTTGAATAGCTAGGGATTATCTTTAAAGCTTCATATTTATTAGCACACTCACACACACAAAAATATCCCTGAATGTTTTTAAATAAAAAAGCTGTTTTCTCATAATCATTCTCACTAATTTCCTGAGGTGGACATATTATTTAGTTAATACCTTGAATCTGTGGTCCAAAATAAATGAAATTGACAATTCAGTGGTTTAAGTTAGCAGAACATTTAATTTGATTCCTAAGCATATAAAAGTTGCAGTTGAATAGGAGAATGTAGCTGAGCATGAGTTGTAATGATGCATCAAAAGGTATGACATCCCTGCTCAAATCATTTATAAACAGCAGAAGAATTTTAAGAACTGAATTACTATTTGAACTTCAAAAGAGACCATGTATTTCTATTAATATAAAGAACAATTGCGGGCTGTTAGCCGTTAAGTTATTTGAATTTGAAATTCATCAAAAAGGTGGTGGAGGAGGAATATATCTGCACTCTAATGTGGATAAAGGATCTTCTATGTGAGATAAAATTAATTCTGAAATAAGTTTAAATAAACTCTGAAGAATACATGCAACTTTCTCTTCAGAGTGCCTTTCTTCTAGACTCAGCTGAAACTCAGTTTCTCTCCAACCAGATCCTAAATACCCTGAAGATGAAAATTTCTATTTTGATGGAGTAGGTCCATTCCTGATTATGAATTTTCTGAACGCTCAAAGGTTTGTTCTCTAATTCTCTGTAGGATCAGCCTGGGATTGGGGAAAAGCTTCCATTAAAGAACGGAGGTTCAAGTGAATGGGTACATGGGACTTGTTTCAGAAGGAGGGGAAAAACAACCAAACCAAACCAAACATAATTCAAATCCACTTTATTTCATTCATTTAGGTATCTCCCAGATAAACAGCTTGGATGCAGAATGGGACGAGAGTTTTGTGTAGTGAAATCACATCCACTAGACTGTAGAAGAAAACCATCAAAATTTATTTAATGTCTGACACAGGACATGTATCAAGCCAAAATCTTTTATTTTACAGAACAGAAGTTGCATGTGAAAGGGAAAAGAAATAAAGAAAGAAGCTTAAAGAAATAAGAAGAGGAAGGTGGTGGTGGGGGAAAGGCAGTACTAAAACTGCAGTCTTAGCCCTCTAAACCTTTTTGCTTCTCTGATTGATACTTTTCAATTATACCTTCCTATTTCACTGACATTTGAAATGCTTTTTTTTTTCTAGCGATAACTTCAAATGCTTAAGTTCCAACAGCACCAGTAACCCTGTTTAGCTGTAGTAGTAAATTGGTTCCTTGTACAACATAATGGCAGTGACAGCCTTTTGCTAGGGAAATGAGTTCTCCAATGGGACATGCCTATGATAAGACGTCCGGTTTTGAAATTGTATTTCTCTGTATCAGAATTAAATCTGGACTTTATATTTCTTTCTGCCACTGCTCCGTAGCTGGTCCCTATATAGTACGACCAAAGACTGACAAGTAATGCTTACACAGGAACCCTTTCACTTAAATTGGATTTGTCCTTTTATGTTTCCTCCGATTATTAGCTATTAAAATCTCTCAAACCCTTTTTAAACAGCGATAGGGTTTGGCAAACCTGAAACTCACTGACTCGGAGAGGGGAAAAAAGAGAATTCTAATATTAAGAGCAGTAATTTCCTTCCGTAGGTAAAATTAACTCTCATTTAGTAAAATACAGTATTGATTCCCTGTGCTATATGGTAAGATATGCGGAGTATCTTCATTGTGTTGAGAAAGGTCAGGATTTGAATGCATTATATTGGCACAGCTAAAGGCCTTTTAAAAAGGATACCAAAGAAAACACAAATCAGTGCCACTCCTGGGTACCTTTAGAAAATCCAAGCCTGCTTTCTTCTGGCTGTCATATTATATTTCTTACAGCCTTTAATGGTTAAAACAAAAGTAATGTGCTTCCTGTGCTGTTTGATTTGCATTGGTCCCTGACAGTACTATAAGTGTGTGCATTTTGTTAGTGTATTATTACTATATGCTGTAATGGAACAGCACAATGGAGGTCACTAGGAGATCATCAGTACATGTAATTTCATTTTAATCTTAGGTTTACATTATCACTTAAATAACAAAATAATAATCAGTTTGTGGGAAAGGGGAGTTCTTTTTCCATTTCTTGCAGTAAAAATTAACTCAATGTGATCCCTGTATTGGTCTTCTCACTACTGATACCAATGCCATTTTATTTTTCTTGAAAGAAATGTTCCTGGGAAATTTAGGAAAGAAACTGCTTGTAACTTTAAAGATCTTCAGAAATAAAAAAGTAGCTTACATTTCAGCAATATCCTCTGACTCATTTCTGATTTCATTTAAACATGGGATGTATTTGCAGTAGAAACTAGAGACAAGAATGCTTTCTGACCAAGAGGGATCTTGAAATATACTTTCTTGAAAAGGCTACCTAACTGGTACATATACAGACTATAGCATTTATGCATGATTTGAGGAGACTGCAATGTTTTGCTTTCACTTGGCATCAGGGATCTCTAGCAGTGGACAAGATGATTTTTTTTCCTTGCTATGGTAGTGATTCCATTGCATCTACTAAATGATTAAAAGTTATTTTATCAAATGTTTTATTTTAATGTGTAATGAGGATTTGGCCGTTTAATTGTTAATATTTTTACTTTTTAAAACATTGACCAGAATATAACTTTTACAGTCCTTTTCTGTGTTTTCTAGATGTCATTAATAATCAGAAATGTTGAATACAGAAGGGCAAGTTAAATCCTGTCATTGAAACAGCAAACAGCTTTAGTCAAATGTATTGGCACAGAATTAAAAATGCATCAAGCATGTATTTGTCTTCTCAATGGGAAGCCCTTATTAATAGTTTGAAGAGTAGAAAGCTTAGCCTTACACAACAAGCACTGTAGTAGGATTTTTTTTTAAATATATTTTAATGTGTGAAATTGCAGGATGCCAAGGTTGCCATTAGAGCTCCTCTCTCGTTCCAGTAATTTTCCCACTTAGATTCATTCTTTCCTTTCACAAAAAAGCACTTCACGGTGGTCACAGCAGAAATGCAGTGATACCGAGTAGAGTGCAGTAGTCTTGCAAGGTTAATTACTACACCACTGTCAAAATATTGGACATAACTACAGGGACATGAATCGGCTCACTTCTCTGAGAATTCTCTCCTTTTTTCTTTTTCTTTTGTGTGCAGGGCTTTTCTAATGAAGTGCATGTGCTTTATTCAGAATTTTAGTAGAAATGTGGTGTTATAGACAAGTTCTTTTAGAGAAACCCACTTTTTTCGTTCTGACCCCAGTGCAACACGGTAGCACAAACCTGTAAAAAAAAAAAAAGTATTCTCAGTAGACCAGTGGACATGGCTCCTACCTCAGGAGACCCTCTGAAAATAAATCAGGTGAATTGTTTGTATTCAAAGCTTTGTTTTGGCTTCTGACGACAAATTTAAAAGCAAGCATTTGTCTTCAACACTGTCATCTTTCCATGTTCAGCCAAGATGTGTGGCAGGTTTGGGGAACTTGAAAAATGGTTTCTTTGTATTTGGGAGTGAACCATATCTAATTAAATTTTAAAATGAAATTAAGGGAAACCACCAAATCTATGTGTGGCCTGGCAGATATCACGGTTTGTGTTTACTAGTTGTGGGCCGTCAGGTTGGAGTCCCCTGAAGCCCTTACTGGGCCTGCTGTAAAACAGAACAAAACCAATTTTGCTTCCTCATTCACAAATTCATTATCAAACTGTGGTAATGAAGAGTGTGTATGAATCTCTCTTTGGGTTACAATTTCTAGGCAGTGCTCAGAAATGTTTCTTCTACAGATGATGACAGAATAGCCAATGGCAAAATCTGACCAGATTTGCTTTGGACCACAGTCTCCTATTCTGATTTAGCCCAATGATGCCTCCCAGCTAGGTTAAATAACAGTCTTGCTAGCAGGTCAAGATTAGTCCACTACTATATTTCACCCAGACCTTGCTGTGTTGTCATTTATGGTTTTGACAGCCAGCTGCTGTCATTTGACCATATTATTGTGGTCATTTTGCTGATGCTTCCTGGACAAGCATGTTCCTTTCTCTAGCTGTCAAGTCCAACCAAGCCCACTACCACCACTTGACATAACTGTCTTGGAAGTTTTCCCACGAAGGGCTCAGTCCAAGGAAACAGGTTCCTGCATTACCATCTTCCACCATACCTCTCTGCTCCAGGCACTGCATATTCGATTGGGCAATACAAAAGTTTTGTATGGGCCATCAGGTCTTCAAAGGTTCCTTTGTGTGTTTGCTGAAAAGGAAAGATGACCTGACCCACTAAGGTGTGTCCAGAGTTTATTTTGAACACCTCATGCAGCTGGAATGAGAAATGGGCTGAATAAATAGAAATGAACCTGAGGAGAAAACTGAAAGATTAAATGTGCAAAGAGTCTTGTTGTTTCCTCTGCTTTCATATGACGCACATTTTATTATTTACTCTTCTCAATTATTTTTTAAATGTGCTTATTACATTATACTGTAAGCAAAGAAAAAATTACTTCAATTTAACAATGCAAATAAAATTAACAGGCTGACCACGTCTGCTAATCATCTCAACCAAATTTGCAAGCTGCCATTAAAAACAAAACAAAAAACCCAACCAACAACACTAAAGCTTCAGTTCATCATAACTCATGATCTTATAAAACACTATCACATCTTTTAGCCCACTTGGAGGCCTGAAGACCTTCAGACAAGTGGAGCTGTGAGCAATCTTTTCACTGGTGATTCTCATTTGCAGACAACTGACCTTTAAGTCTGAGGGCTTTTACCTTATGCCCTTTAGCAGAATTAGCAATTAGAAAAGTGAGAAGAAGGGTGGCTTTTTGAATAGTCAGTCTTTAAAGGCCTTGGTGAGTTAAAATCAACACCTTAAATTATACCCCCAGTGAGCATGGCATCCCATTTTTCCTGGTGAGCATATATATTGCACATTCTTTCTGACCAAGAGAGCTTATGGGTGGTGGCATGCTGTATTAAATTAAACTTGTCTCTTGGATGTAATTTTTAAAATTCTTCACAGTTTTGCTGTCCTCCTAAATAAGCATTATCACCTTCCATTATTAATGGAGAAACTGAGGCACGGAGACTAAGCAATGTGCTAGTGTTGAGGGTCTGATTTCAAACCTATCTTACCTGTCTTAATTGGCAGCTTAGTTTTTAAATAACTGTCTTTTGAGTCTCTTCCAGTTGTATACATATGGCACTTTTTTAGTGGAAGCTTATTGTTAACTGGCTTTTTTTCCCTGTAAAAAAATCAATACAATTTGAATTTTTCTGCCCAGGCTGAATCCTCAGTAAATTGTTGTGGATAGTTATTGATTTTTTATATCTGTGAGATTTTATTTTTCTTTTTTAAATAGCATTAAGGTAAACAGAAGTCTTATTGTGTTCATTTTACAGGGTAACACTTATCCAGACAAAAGAACACATAAGCACCTAGCTTACCTATAGGAAAGATGCAGCAAATGACTTCCAATAACACAAAATAAGAAGAACAAAACCTTTCCATTGCTGAGCAGAATGGGAAGATTGCTTTCTTGCCACAAATTTTGATTGAATTGAGTCTGTGCTTTTGGAACTGGTTCACTGATACAACAAGAAGCATCATTTAACTATTCCTTACACTTTCATGCCCACAGAAAACACAGTGAAGGCAGAGAGAGTCTTAAATGAGGGCTGTGAGTCTTACCTTATCTCACTGAATCTTATGAAGGAAAGGAAGGAAAGAATATCTGTCTTTTAGACATTCTTCCTGCTTGCTTCTAGATTGTCAACAAAATATAATAGAGACTCTCTCCTATTTCACTTTGAAGAAAAATGGAGAAGCCATTTCTAGAAGCACAGGAGAATGGCAAGTTGAGGAACACTGCTGAATTTATGAAGTCTCCACTCATCCAAAATACCACACATACTTCCAGTGATCTTGGAGGCTTCCAGCCTTTGGCATCAGAATCTTTTGAGAAAGCACTGCAAGATGCAGTTGCAATTAGCCTGAACCTGGGTCTCACCTTCTTTTAACCTTTGAATGGAAATCCAAATCAGACCCCAGCCTGAGTTGGATAAATTTTCAGATCAGTTTATTTTAGCATATTGTGGCAGTATGGTAAAATAGGCAAGGTAAAAATTTACATGAGCTGCAATTCCATACTGAGGCTGGTAATAATAAGTTTCAGAAAGTAGAATGAAGGGAAAGATAATAAATTCCAGCAGATTAATGAATGGCTAACATGGGCTGCTTAAGACGAAGAATAGTTCCAGGGAGTCATGATCCCAGAACTGACTTGAATGTTGTGAACAGTGATGTGCAGTGACAAACAATTACGAACGCCAACATTTAACTTTCAAAAACATTGATACCTAATGAGAGTCAAAAACATTCATACCTATTATAAAGTATGACTGATTTAGCGTCGTCGTGTCATACACCAGGGCTACTATGGGGAAAATTGGAGTTAATTATTGCTGAATGGGATGCCAAATAATAGTAATTCAGAGGATGATGTTTTGAAATGTTTGGTTTCTCTTCCTTTTCTCTCTCTCTCTCTTTTTTTTTTTAATCCCCTTTCTTTTTTTTTAATTTTTTTTAGCTTCCACTCTTTTCTGGTTCCCTGTGGAGTGTTCAGTTCCTAGGGTGGCCTGAGGAGAGATCAGTGATGCTGTGCTTTGTAGTCTATTACAGCACAGCTGTTCATCAATTAGAATGGAGAAAATAATCCTGCTGTTTTAGAATAGCATGATGTGCCTTCTATGTTATCAGGCAAAATGCAAACTGGATACATGAAACCCACACAGTAAGGCTGTCAGTGTGAGGAGGAACCTCTGACTCAAGAAAGTTCTCCTTTATTTTTCTTCTTTTCTCTGATAGTTTAAAACTATAATTACAAACTTGAGCACCCACTCTACCTTATGACATGAAGGAGCATCCACAGTTGCCCTGCAGGAGCCAGTAGAGCTATTAGTGAATCAGAGTTCAAGAATAAAGCTAAGAAATCTGAACCAATACTATGCTAATGCAAAGTGTCAGTTTGTACACTGCTTTTTTTTTTCTTTTTTTTTTTTTTTCCTTTTTCCATCAGGACATCTTTCCTTGTAATAGCAGAGAAATGTGTGCTGAAAAGCAGATAGTTAGTGCCACTTTGCCACCATATGCCTTTATATTTGGAAATTTGCATAAACAGCAAAACATTAAAACAGGATTTATAACCGCCCTCAAAACCAGAAAATATATGCAGAAGTTTCAAAAGGAAACCATGGGAGTTAAGTTGAAAAAAACCCAACCCTAAATCCCATTAATTGGAAGCGGTGTGTTTTATTTATATTCATAACATGTATCTATTATGCAGACTGTGTAGTGTACAGAATATTGTTTTTATGGGGGTTAAGTAGCCTTGCTCATGGGCAATGTTCTGGATTTCTGTTGTAATTCTTAATGTGTTGAGCAGACACTCAGAGCAGCGACTGCATTAAAAACCTGAGAGGTAGAGAGAGAGAAGGACCATAGTTAAAGCAGAATCAATCCTTTCTGCTCTTCCACGAACACATTGGCATGTGCTCTGGTCCCAGTTGCATTTGGTCCTTTGTGGACCCAAAAACCCTCATACTTTGAAATCCAGTAAATCACCTGGGATCTAAAGGCCTTAAGGAGGTTAAAGATTTCTTCTTGAGGTTATGGCTTTCCACTCTGATCCGTGCTTCTGCAGAGCAGACATGGACCCAAGAGTTATTACAAAGAGGCTGCCTCACTCCTGAATGAGTGGTGCAGCATGTCTGAGTCAAAGCACTGTTGAGCAGCTTTTTCCAAAGCTCCCACTGAGAGCAGCAGGTCCTTGCAAGGGAGTGCTCTGAGCTGTGAGTGGCAGTAACCGTTAAGGTTCTACACAGCACTATGGTTGCTCCTGCTTTCTTATTTCCTCCTTTTTCTCTGTGCTGCAATAGTTATCAGCAGGCTAGCTCTCCTCTCCAGTCTGCACCCTTCCCTTCCTGTCCAAATACTGAGTGAAGTCACTAAGAACAGCATGGACCAATTAATTAGGGAGAATGGCCACCTCTGCTTGTCAAAAGTGGTTCACTGCAGCAGGGTATGCTTCATTCAGTGGATTTTGGTGTACGTGGATTTAAGACCCCTATCTCTAGCCCCTGCCTTTAGATTATGTAAATGAAAGTGGCCTTCTGCCTGTGGAGAGTGTAAATGGAGAGAGGTGATTCCAGCCAAAGGGCAAGTTTCACTATTTCTGAATTTTACCTCTAAGCAAAGTGGAAGATTTTACTGTTTATACCTAAAATAATTTTATTAAGTGGTCTGAACCATTGTTCTGCCTTAACAGTAACCTGAAAATTATTTGAAGACGGGCTTGTGGTGATCTCCAGTCTTTTAAGGGGAACGTCTCAGAACAGCACTTCCATCAGAGGATATCCACTTGCCCAAAGGCAGATGCAGGGAGGTGCTTCTGGGCACAGTTTCCCCTCTTTGGGCATTGTAAATTGCTTTGCAAACCCTTGCCATCTTACGTTCTTTAGCTTGTGTCAAAGTAGCTGAATTTTTCTTTTTCTTCCCTATCAGGTTCACATTTGGACTTCCCATTTTGTTGCTCTTCTCAGTTATGTAATTAAACTTGTGTGTGCATTTATGTCTTTTGTTGTCCCCTTTTCTTTCCAAAACTCTCGCTGTTGCATCTTTCGCAAACATTTGTCTTCATTTTTCCCTCTAGTAAGAGAACACGGTTTTTAAAAGCAAGGACACTGGAACAGAGACTCTGCTTTATTCATTTACTTTGGCAATTATAATGTAGTAAGTTATTCATTATTCATAATGCCTTGTGTACTACTGACTATTGCTGTATAGCTGCTAAGTGTAAGGAAGTTGTAATATGAGACAGTAAGTGATATGAGATCTTACTACAGCATTGCTTCTGCTCAGTCTTGGATGAGAAGTGGTTGAAAGGCAGCCATTTTGCGTTAGTTAAGTGTATGGTTCCCAAAACTATCTCTGAAGTTGTACCCATCCGTGTTCTAGCCAGGATTTATAAGATAG
>JANHGB010054510.1:1913-38172 GCA_026283785.1 Coracopsis vasa
AGGACAAGGGGTAACGGGTTAAAACTTAAACAGGGGAAGTTTAGATTGGATATAAGGAAGAAGTTCTTTACTGTAAGCGTGGTGAGGCACTGGAATGGGTTGGCCAAGGAGGTTGTGGATGCTCCATTCCTGGTGGTGCTCAAGTCCAGGTTGGACAGAGCCTTGGGTGTCATGGTTTAGTATGAGGTGTCCCTGCCCATGGCAGGAGGGTTGGAACTAGATGATCTTAAGATCTTTTCCAACCCTAACTATTCTATGATTCTATAATTATGGCTGTTCAGTGTTGTTGGTGCTCAGAAGCTAGTCCAGCATATCACAACAGCAGTTTCATGTGATGTCAGCTAATCCACAATTAGCCTAGAACACCAGTAGGTGAAATAACATAAGTATCCAGCTTGTCTCCTGATTTGTCAAATCTGCATACAGTAAACAGTGATTTCTCCACTCCTGCTGAAACACATTTAGTTACCTATTCAGACTGCAAGACTACTCATTCCTACTTCTGTTCCATCAATGAAGTCAAGAGAGCCTATAGAAGTATACAGGTGACCAAGTGTAGGTGTCTACTCCAGATGAAAAGTTTTCTCACCTCAGTAGACTGCTTATCACATGTCCTGCATCTGCTATAGAAGCTGAGGAACTTATACCATATGTGGTCATCTCTACTATAGATACTTACACATAGGCATCTGAATTGGAATTTTTCCCTTCAAACCAAATCAAAAGATGTGCTCAGTGTGGTGACAAAAGTGAGAAGCTCCTTAGAATGGTACAACTTTCATTGTGTCCATGGAATGTATGGGTAGAGAACTCTAAGAGAAGATTAAGGTGCTTGGTAGGGTGACAGTGAGAGAATAGCCACACTACTGTTTTCAAAAACAGAGGATTCCTTCATGCCCTCTGAAAACCTTTGAGCAAATATCAAAAACTGAATGTGTGCTCAGAAAATAGGCAAGAACTACCACTTAGCAGAATAACAGTGAAGCTCTGCTGCAGGAAAGCAGGCACAGACAAAGGAGCAATGGTTGAAGCTGGTTACACTGTTGAGCATGAGTTAATGAGGACATAAGGTCAAAGACAGCATGAATGTATTTTACGTAGTAGTAATGGATCTAGAACAAAGAGAATTAAGACATGCACAAGATAACGCAACAAGGGTATATGGCAGTCCACTGCCAGGAATCTTCTCTGTTCTGTCATTCCTGGATGTGGAACCAGAAAAATTAAGGTTACTGTGGTGGCAGTCAGGCTGTAGGCAGCCTGTGCAAACGAGAAAAAAATGAATCAGACAGTCAGTTACTTCTTGCATAGCAAGATGAGATTTCGTGTTAGTACCAACATTCATGCAGTATTATAAAGCACAGTGTTTTTCAAAGTACTAAGACCTATCACAGATGCAGAGAACATATAACCTAGCACAAAAATAGAGCACCCAGCTAAGAATACACTGTGAAAAGTTGTTGCTGAGGCTAATACTTGGAAGAAATGGGTTTAAAGGAAGAGTGTGTGAAAAAGATGAGGGAGTCTTTCAGGTCAGAACTGCAATATTAATTAGGTTATTATGACTGACTGTTGCATAGGTACTAAAACAAGCAATAACAGCAAAAGCTCTGTTAAGGAAAGGAATTAGGCATAGAGCAGTAAGAGAAATATAGGGCCAAGTATGGTGCTTATTGGTTCAGATGTAGCACAAAGGCCTGGATATGTCTATGGATAAGTGAATATATATAACGTAGGAAAGGATATGGATTGCACTACCTGTTCTTTTCCTTCCTAGTCTGAGCAGAAAAACAGGTGAATGATAGCATGAGTGGATTTTCTAAGAATCTCTTCCAGGAAAGCCACATCTACCTTCCTTGCAACTGATAACCCAGATGTCAAGGATCTTGAAATATCTCCGTTTTCATGCAACATAAGTTGCCCTTAAACTGCAAGAAAGGTGTTAGAAAATGAGATTGTGTGACCATCACAATGCATGTACCTCACACCTTGTTTTTGAAAGATTGTTCTATAGGATTTAAATATAGTCTTCCTTGACTCTTTTGAGGTGTGATTCCAATAGCGCAGTTACCTTTGTTGCTACTTTTTCTCTATATCAGTCTTAACAACTTTGCTATACCCCAAATATTACTGTGCTATAAAAATTATTTGCTAATGAGCAGCTCCTGCACATCTTAGGGTACGTGACTGCCATCAGATCAATCATGCTATTGTGTGTGTTTTTCTTTTCCCAAGAAAAAGTTCATTTGTCATGAACTTCTCTGTCAAGATATTTTGATAAGGCAAAAATATCATAAATGATTTTCAGGCATGTCTTGGTTTATGTGGTCAATTCAAATTCTAAGCAAGTGTCAGACAAAACCACATATATTTGTATTTCAAAAGGTACCAATTGGTTTGAATGTTAAACAGGCCTAAATTTTTCTGATAGCAGAGTACTTTATTTTGGTCATTGTTTCCCACAGCAGACTCTAGAACATAAGTTGTGAAAACTTTACAGTTTAAACAGTCAGATTGTTTTGCTAAATTGTATACAAGAGTTTGGAAACAGAGGATGAAAATGCATGTTTTAAAGGCAGCAAGTGGATATCATGAATATAACATGGTTCACTGGAAATGAAAAAAGCCATATTTGCTCACAGAGCTACCTGTGAAAGATGGACGGCTGACACAACTCTTTCAAAACTGTAATTTCTTCAACTGAGTATTTGATACTAGATTGAGGGTTAACAGGGTAGATCTAATTATGACAGAAACTAAAAAAAAAAACCCAAACAACAAAATCAAAAACAAACCAAACCAAACCAGACAAGAAAAAGGAGTACTACTGATCTCTATTACTGGCTCACATTAGCGTATTTGACCCAATGGCTTCTAACTGTGAACAGATCAGACAGTCAGACCCTGCTTTAACAGGATAACTCTAGAATCTAAGTAAACAGGACAGGTTATACCAGAAAAATCTTACAAATCCAGCACCCACTGTGCACATCACTAAAATTCCTCCCCTCCCCAGCCCTTCCCCCAGCCTGGAGTAATTCTGACATGAGGGGTTTTCAGGCCATATATGGAGCTCTGAAGATAGATTCCCAGATCCAGACTCTGAGCCATGAACAAGGATAGTTTATCTTAAAGCAGCTGTAATGGGTTGTACCCTGAGGCATCAGCAAGGACAGTTCAGCAGCTCATTTACAGAACGACTATCAAAGAAACAGAAAGTCAGTGACCATTTGCTTTAACGTACCAGGTTGAAAACTTTGGCAGGTCAGGTCTTCAAAACCGGTTTATCTGAGCCTGTAAGAAAAGGTAAGATGGCTGAGCACAGAGCTGTACTAATCCTCCTCAATTGCGAACACAGAGACAACAGCTCCTGTGATCTCTCCATTTGGAAGACTAAATAATTCAGACTCCTTAAGAATACAGCCTTGCCACACCTACATTCAGCAAGGATAATATTCTGTGCGAAGTCATCATAGCCTACCTTAGAATAAAAAGAGAAATAAACAAATAAACAGAGAGCAATGAGTTGTTTGCAATTAAGAGAAAAATATTTTTTAAATCTAGATCAAAACTAAATGTTAAACTGTTTTTTTACTGAATCCCAGAGGTACTTCTGTCTGTGGTATGTCTCTCTGTAGCATTCTCTTGCTATGGCCACCTACACAATTCTGTAATTCCCATTTTTCTACCTCTTTATGTTCTGCCTCTGAGGGAGGCTCTGCAAGCCATTAACCAGCAGCTCAACTCAAACTTGCAAATGTTAGACATGCTGAGAGGGCAAGGGTAGGAGGAAGGAAGACAGAAAGAGAACAGCCACACGAGAGATGCTTCATCACAATAACACCTGACAGCCTTTCTCCTAAGGACGATGCTGTTCCTTTCGTCCTACATTCAGCACACCAGCATTTCAAATGCCACTGCATACCACTGGAGAACAGTCAAAGCTGTTAGACCTTAAAGGTACAGGTGAGTTATCCTTGGCTGTTTAATATGCCCTGTGTCACCCCCCTGAACCCTGACACTGAAGAAGGGTAGGCAGGAAGGACTGGGATTGGTTTTCTTTGTCATCTTGATGGTGCCCGCCATCATCTAAATATTATCCACTCAGCAGTGGCAAGATCCCAACCCTTTGGCCGCCTCTCTGACCCTGGATAGGGCCCCCCCCATATAGAATGCAGTGACTTTCTTTCCTAGGACCCTGACTCTTAGAGTTTTTTGGGAGACCACAACTATGTAGTGCAATTGAGACCGCCTTGGGCTACCTAACCAACAGCGAGCTGGATGAGCTGGATGGGGAGCAGCAAGTCTGGACCAGGTACAGCAACCTAAGTTTTATGAAATCTGGTGATGTCCCCTCAATCCTGTGGTGTTGAGGAAGGCCTTGGGGAGACAAACCAGCAGGTCTGGTTCAGCATCAAGGATGCAGGAGACGGGTGCAGGAATAGCTGTTTCACAACTAATCCCTGCTCATGTTGCATCACCTCATCTTAAAAGCATCTTCCAAGGGGGAGGAGAGTCATACCAACATTTTCACCCTGCCCTCCAATGGCTCATGTCTGCAAGGAGCTGACCCTGTACTCAGTCCTCTGAACTCCCTAACTTTACCAGTGGTACTCCTAGGAGGAAGATGCACGCTGTTGCTCTGACATGGACTGCCTGGAGGCATAAATCTCCCTTCTTTTTGGCTAGCTAATAAGATAACACAGCGTGAAACATCTGGCTATAAATCACTTACAAGAGCAGTGTGTGCCATTGCTGCTTTCTCTGGGGAAAGAAGGTGAGAGGCAGAGACAGAGATTATCACAATACTACTAAAAACTGATGCTTTTTTCATCTGCTTTTGTCCTTAACTCTTCCATAATTTGAGAGGAAATATGTATGGTGCATTTGCGTAAAGATACATAGCCCTTTGTCATGGTTTAGACCCAGCTGATAACTCCGCACCATGGAGTTATTCTCTCACTCTTCCCCTTTGCCCCTCTCAGGCAAAATGGGGAGGCGAATCAAAAGAATGTAAACCCCACGGATTGAGATAAGAACAATTTAATAACTAAAATAAAGTAAAATATGATAATAGGAAGAATACCAATAATAATAATAATCATAACAGGAAGCAATGCTCAGTGCTACTGAGCAACAACTAAAACATCGGTGTGTTATCACAATTGTTCTCAGACTGAAACCAAAGCACAGCACTGTAACAGCTTCTAGAAAGCAAAATAAATGTTACAGCTGAAACCAGGACACCTCTTCTTTCACTGTTGGTAAGAGGGAACACTACAGATATTGCAGGACAGACTCAGCTACATATACTTCTGCTGACAAGGGATTTGGATGATTTTTTGAATTTTAAGAATTAATTAATAGCCTAGCACCCATTAAAAGCCACCCATTAAAACAAACAGAAGTCCTGCCATTTGCCACTGTAAGACTGGGATTTCATCATGTACAGTGTAATTTTTCTTATATGTGTAAGAAATCATTTAATAGAGATTAAAGAGGAAATGAAACTTTGTTCTACCTTCCCCGCAAGAAAAAATATACAAGATTTCTTGGGAAGTGCTATTGGACAGAAGATTTAGGAAAAGTTACGTACTAAATCCGAGTTACTGGTTACTGTAATCCTAAAAAAAAATGAGAAAAACAAAATGTATTTTATTAAATTCTTCCAAGATTAAAAACAATTACTCCCCTGTCTCTACCAATCCCAAAATACATATGGTAATTATAATGTTAATTACTGGGGGTTTAATTTTTTGAAATCTTTGAGAAGTTCCAGATCTTCTGATTTGGAAATGACAAAAGTCAGACACTCCCTGCTTAGGGTGCTTTTCATTTTGTTGTTAAAAACCAACCAACCAACCACCCAAACAAACAAAAACCTCCCAGTAGATTAGGATCAATCCCTATTACAAAGAAAACCAGTCTATAAACAGTCATGGTAGTACATATATTTTAAATCATTACCCATTAGTGATACTGCTGCTTGCTAGATATCAATTGACTACTGGCCACTTAAATCATTAGCAGGCTGTCAAATGTAGTCTTTTGACAAGTGATTCATTTAACAACTAGGAAGATGCTCAGACAAGCCAAATAGATTGTATTAGTATACTGTTAATAATTCAGTCCTCCTACCCCCTCAAAAAAAGAGAGAAAGACAGGAAAAGAGGAAAAGGAGAAAGAGGAAGCAGGCAGGCAGGCAGGCAAGCAGGCAGGAAGGAAGGAAGGAGAAAATAGGAGTGGATTTGATAAGGTCACAGTGACCAGGTTGCTTGGCTTGTTTGCATCTTGTGTGACTCTGAGCAAGTAACTTATCCTCTATTTATCCAGCACTCCATCCATCCATAAAAAGCATTATGATTGCAGCTAAGAGAAAGCAGATTCAGCTTGTCATTATGTTGGTTTTGATTTTTTTAAATGTATATACAAGCCTTTTAGAGTCCTGCCAGCAATCAGATTAGTAACTTCATAATCTCAGAGCAGAGTCAGAATGTATGATTTTGTTCAACTAATTTCTGCAAAAGCAGGAACATACAGTAATGACATTTTGTCTGAGAATAAACACATGCCCTCAATTTTCCTTATCAGCCTTACCAAAAGAGCTTTGTTTTCTTATAGCAAGTCCTGAAGTTCCACATATATGGGCTATTTATGGACAACAGTAGAGATGTCTTCACAAATAAACATCATTATAGTCAGAAAGGAATGATTTGCCGAAGAAAAAAAAAATTGCTACACATTAGAGACAGCCCTTCTGCATGGTATTTTTCTTTATGAAATTATGGTTTTGCAGGTTACTACTATGTTCAGTGTACAACCATATAGATTCCTTCTCAGAATAACTGATGATCAGTTAAACAATCAGTCACTCTCTTTTTCCTGGAAGAGAAGAACCTCCTCAAAGAGCAAACAGGCAGTGAAGTGAATCTGGTCCCACTCTGACAAGCCACATTGCTGCCAGCTGAGCATCTTGTAAGGCAAATAGGTGTTTGTGCAGTCCTCTCCTCTGGAAGCAGTTGCACGTGTCTAGACTAATATGTATTTCTCTTCAAGCTACATACCTAAGACCAACCACGGAAGCTAAAATCAGGACAGGACATAACAGGAATTTTATGGAAATATGCCTTTTTTGGGGCATATATGCAATATGATTCTCCTCCATGTTTTATTTCACTTGAAATATATGTTAGTGCTTACTCATTTGAAATCTGTCCAAGACTGTAGGCTGCAGGACAGGTCTTTCTGTTATTTGACCTCAATGGCTCTTTACAGGCAATCTTATTCGTTTCTCTCAGCATCCCTGATTAGGCATGAGGAAGCCCAAGAGTAAGGATAACTGATCTAAATATTTGTCCTGCGCTTAATGCCATCCCATTTCATGACACAGCCCCTAAATTCACACTGGGGGAAAGATTTCTCTTCTCTGTTTAGAATACTAGTAGAGTATCCTACACAGAGTAATTACACATAACAAGACTTCAGATGAATGAAAATTTGTCAGTGCCTTTCAACAAGCAATTTCTCTGCTGCTGTGGTCTCTTCAAGGGCGCCTAGCAGGCTGGATGGAGGTTGCCCTGCAAAATAAGATGAATCATCATAACTCTGATATCAAGATGGAGTCTTGAAGTGAAATATCTTGCTTCAGATGACAGCAGTAATCAAGCAACCCATTTTCCCCCTCCTTTTGATCACTTCTAGAATACCGTGGCCATTTCCTTCATCAGCCAGTTACTCTACACACACATGTTCAGAGAAATGTAAAATATTTTTCCTTTTATAGGCATTTTACAACTGCAGAGCTCATCTAAACACAGCCTCTCCCTGATGAAGAGCCTGTTAGCCAAAATTGATGAGGCTGAGCAGAGAATTGCATCTTCATCCAACTTAGAGTGCAACAGTGTTTACTGTGGTGTGTCTCTTGCCTAATTGCTAGAGTAACAGTCTTTTTCCTGAGACCTAGGACTGCTGAATTTATATCGTTTCTACATTTATCACAGCCATGGTCTTCAGGGCAGAAAAACGTAACTGAATTATTTCTGTCTTTACTGTGGGCTGGCAAGTGCTGAGCCTTTCTGCACAGCCACCTTCCATATTACTCATTAATGTATTAAAGATTTTCAGCTCAGCACTTTCATTTCTGTTCCTAAAAAAAAAAAAAAGAAAAAAAAAATCCAGTACCAGAGATGCCTCTGGGATGATATCAGCCAAGAAACTGTAATTAAGTAAGTAGGATCATACAGATTCAAATCAGTTAAGACTGATTTGGCTTCTTTCAATTTGTTCTTAAATCTTTAGATTTCATTGAATTTTGACAATTTCAGTAGAAATCTCTGAACTGTGATGTATACTCACACCTGCAAACTGCTTTTTCCTCAGATTTCCTGAGTAAAGAAAAATCAATAGCAGCAATGGGCTGCTGATACTATATCTGCTTCCCTTTGCCTATAATTAGTATGTTCTGTTTACTGCCTTCACTACAAACCTATTTGCTCAGTGATGTTCTGGACTGTCTTTTGAACATGCTCAGGTCTGAAACAGACAGTATTTTTGCTGACATCAGAGAGACTGGCATCATTACTCCAATTTCCATTTGAGTTTTCTGTCTAGATCCTTTCCTTGTAAAGGATTCTCCCCCAGTTTGAATATTTCATCCTTTTATTTATCTTGCACCTCTTACTTTACATTAAATATAGATGTATAGTATGGATAGGATACTTTAGTCTCTGAAGAACATGCCACAAAATTATTGCTATTATTATTGATAGTAGATGATATAGTAGATATATAGTAGATATTACCCACAGTAGCTTTTGTAGACATGGATAAAACTCATGGTACCTAATTACAGGAACAAAAAAGATGTGCCCAAGTAGGGAGGCATGATCTGTCATCTTCTTTACCAAATCAAGCAAATAAATAACATATGATGAAAATTCAAACTTGTGTAATGAAAATCAATTAAAATCAAGCGCACACAATTCAAAACACAGACACACAAAGCGGTATAGAATTACACACTCTCTAAGGAAATCTTTGCCTGTAACTAATTTCAATATTGAAATGTATCACCATTAAACCCATTAACAAAATATATAATTCTGAACATTTGTAGCGTTTAATCTGTATAACGTACAAACCATGTGCTAAATATCAGGATATGATTAAGTGCTATATATTTTTCTACCTTGTAAACAAAAATATCACTTCATATTTATATTAAGAAATGTTTTGTCCGCAACTTTTATAGTTCTTTCTCCTCTACAAGAAAAGCATTTATTTTATTTTTCAATAACCACAGCTGCAAACGGTATAATTTAATCAATGGCAGGAATCCACCAAAGAGTAGAAGTCCAAATGCATATGTTATAGAATATGCACGTCTGCAAATACAAAGGAACACACACCTTCCCACTTCTATGCATAACCAGTTTATTTCTGGGTAAGTAAACATTTTATCTGAAATACTAGAAGATCACTAAGGTACTGAAAAGCTATACAGATAAGAATTATAGAGAAATATAGCACCAATCAAACTAATGCATCCTTATATTTCACTGGACTTAAAAGTGTGAAATATTTTCTATCTTTTTTCCAAGTCAGTTGTTGATAAATTCTATCCACATAGTCTTTTTCCATCTCCATACATGGGCAAATAATGACAAGCAGAAATACCCAAAAACCATAATAAAGTGTGCCCAAGCTTCCCCACATTGTCTATTTGGACTTAATTTTTCATACTGTTGCTATTCCCACCATCCAAATAATAATGTTTTTTCTCGGCTCAGCAGAGTGATATCCAACAGTCAACCTTATGTCATTTCTCAATTTGCCTCTAACACAACAACTTTGGAATAGAAAATATGATCAGCTTTGAAATGCATATTCCTGTAAAGGCTCAGTCTCTTGAGCACAGAAGTTATTCATTTGTGCCTGACATTCTTGCATTGATATAGCTGCCTCACAAAACCACACAGCAATGTCTCTCCAGCTCCAGTTGGCATCTAGTGTACAATGTAATAGTGACTAGTTGTCAAAGCAGTCCTAACGGAAAGCAAATTTGTGCTACCATGGAATCACAGGAGTCCCCATGCCCAGCAGGGCTGAGAGGGATATCTGCCACAGGAGCCCAGCTGCATTTGCTGGAGATTTGGGTAACAGGCGCTGTCTTGTGTTATGATGTCTGGGTTCTCATGTTTCCTGTCCATAGAGATTACTGAGTGCCTAATGGAGCCATGAGGAATATGGTACTTTGGCAAATATTTATAGGTCTTAAAGGCCTGAACTGAAATTCGGTCCTGTTTCAGCAGCTGGCACAAACACAGTGACTATCCTAGAGTATACTTTCAGAGAGGGACTTGAATTAAGTTTGATTTCACAGCATCAGTACAGAGCAGAGTATTTGGGCAGGGTGATATTCCCTTTGCAAATCATCCTGTTAGCTGACGAACAAGAGTAACTCATTCTTTCTCAGGTACATGGGAAAAAGGCAAAGGACAGGGTTGAACACGTGATTCATCTCGAGGTAACACCAAGTGGTCTAGTAGGTTTTCACCACATAGGTTATCAGTATTTCCATATTAAGCTGCACCAGCGAATGCAGGACAAACACAAGCCTGAGCTGTGCTTCTGGTTTGCAGTGGTGATTGGCATTCAGTATAGATGCTGCAGTTACACAGTATGAACAGGTAAATTATGTAGATCCTGGATTTTCATTCTTTTAACCTTACTCAACCAATCATCTACAGGGACGAGCAACAGAATGAGCAGTTATGAAACCAGAATAAATGCACCTGACTATATTCTAATTAGACAGGTATTGCTACTCTCATTATATATTTTAAAACTTAGCTTACAAACACATCTGTTTTTTCAAATGCTTTCTCTGTGGTTTTCATCTTTTCCAGTATCTGTAGTCTTTTTTTTTTGCGCCATTTAGCAATTTGTCATCAACAATTGCTGTCTCATTCACATGCAGAAGGTTTTAATGGTAAGAATAGCTATGTGACCATTAATAGCACAAAGATGTGGCACCTAGCAAGCTGTACAAAATGCCAAATGGTCTGAAATAAACCAGCAGTTTGTAAACCAGCAGAATTTGTGTATCTTCTGTAGGATTTACAGTAAAATCCCTGATGTCTTTTCATTTTTTTTTATTATCTAGGAAAAGTTGAAAACTAACTGAAGGCTAAGGTTTCAAAAATTTCATTTTGCTCAGGATGAGTCAGTCTCTCCAGGAACCTCTACTCATATGAACTTCTCATGAAGCAGTTTCTCTCCCCAGTGTCAGTGTGACATTAAAGTTTCACCTTTTTCAAGGGCTTTTCAGAGTGTACCTTAAACATTAGGCTGTAAGTAAAAGTAGCTTAGCCCCTACTTTGTGAATATCTGGCAATCACAGAATCACAGAATGGTTGAGTCTGGAAGGGATTCCCAAAGTTCATCTAGTCCAGTGCCCCTGCTCAAGCAGACTCACCCACAGTACATTACTCAGGACTGTGCCCAGACAGCTCTTGAATATCTTCACAACCTGTCTGGATAACCTACTCCAATGCTCAGGAAACCTCACAGTAAAGAAGTTCTTCCTCATGAACTTTCTGTGTTTCAGTTTGTACCCATTGCCTCTCATTCTATCAAGTCCCAGCAGCACTGGGATGATCAGCGGCTCATTCCGCAGCAAAGCCTTAAGGAACTAAAGACCTTGACAGAAGCAAAAGAGAAGTGCCTGAGATATGGCAGGTCTAGGATCACACTGACCCTCTCTTGGAAGGGGTTTGAACCTACCTTTTAGGAGAAGACCCACCCTAACGAGTAGACACCAGGCACAATTTTCTACTTTTCCACCAGTAACTGGAAATTAAAGACCTTTAATTCTAGCAGGAAACTCATGGATTTTGCACTCCAAGAAAGTGACTCACTTCATCTCACACCCTTGAAAATGCCAGGTTTTAAGCTCATCCATCACAGTGACACATCTTACTGGGTGGTGAACTGTATGCTGATCTGGAGTTTGCAGCAGACAGCAGTGAAAGAAGCCCCATGCTAGCTGAGACCAGCACCCATAAAGTCAGCCAGAACAACACAACTCATGACACATGTTTGCATGTCTAGGGCTATACTGTTTTAAATATATCAGTTTCAAAAATAACTACCTGAACAAAATTTATATAAAATTTGGATTGCCGTTAATTCTTAGAGACAAAATGCATTGTGAAAAACCTGCATAAGCGCTCATATATGAAAGTTAATTCTCAGAAAAGCTATCATGAGTGTTCAAAAATGCTTTTATGAGATTTAGCATGGAATAATTTGTAAACAAATACCAAGAACACAATAATTTTTTAATTCATTGCTAGCTTATGGAGAACATTTGTCACATAGTGCTTCTCATAGTTTAGTAACTTCATGATGTAGTCAATTGCAAGAAAAATCCTTCTATTCATTCTGTAATCTTATAATGATATCCAAAAGTCAGCAGTGCAGAGTGAGCTGATTAGATGCTGGTGATTTCCTTAATGTTTCCAACTTACTGCAAAAAGGTGAAATTTAATAAATATACTACATAGGTAATCTCTATAGACAAAAATGCATGAATATATCTGTTTTGAGATGTCTGATCCAAATTCTGAATAATTTTAAAATCCACTGATTTTGTATAGAGTTTCTGTGACTGTATTTTTATCTGGATCATAGATTTTAAAGCCAGCAGGCCCATTATAATAGTTGAAACTGATTTTCTGTCATAAAAGAATAAATTAATAACTTTTCTCTCAGTGAATATAGCAACTTGTGATTGAACTAAAACATACTCTTAAAAGCCTAGCCCATGATAACCCTTTAATGATTTCCTGTGATAATGTACCATATCTCTCAATAAATATTTCCAGTGGTTTAGTTACACACACAGTGGTTATTTCCAGTTTGAACCTGCCACAGTTCTATTTCCAGCCACTGGGTCTAGCCTTAAAGATCTAGACTTTAGACACTCTAGTCTTAAAGATCAAGACTATGAGTTTTCAGTATATTTTTCTTAAAAACTTTACAGTTGAAATCTTCCGTCTTCCTTGAATTTATTCACCCAGAAAGCCCAATGTGGGTTGCGTTCAGATAAAGATCTCCTACTAATGTTATCATATTAATTTAGATTTCCAGACTATTTATACACCAATGCACAATTCTTATTCTTTCTTTTGTTTTGTTTTTCTTCAACATTGTTGTGTTTTGCAGCACTGTTTGTATATTTCAATATTGATATGAAGCGTTGTATGTGTTTTTCATTTTTGTTGTGTTAATACAAAATGTAGTCTTCTGCCAATACTTATCTAAGGAACCAGCTATTTTATTAGGCAATGCAAATCCTAAAATGCAGCTTACTATTTTCCCATTTTAACTAGTTAAATAAGTAAATATAGAACTTTCTTGAATCACAAATCTGTAACAAAATTATTCCTTTACTGAGAATAATTTAACCAAAAATTGTCTCCTGCCTACTTTGGTTTGTTGTTAAGTCAATAATAATAAGACTTTTTCATTTTAGAGTCATCCTCCTTTTCCAGATCAGACTACCTCAAAATTATTCCAACAAGTGATTTAACAATTTCTCCTGATGAATTAACAAATTAAAAAAAAAAAAAAAAAAAGAAAAGTAGGAAAAGTAGAGGGAATGAGATTCAAACTCTTTCTCATCTTAGTTTCTGTTTGTATTACCTTATATTTTTTATGGCTCTTTATTTTTTTCTGTTTTTTAACCAGCCTGTTATTTTACTAGTTCAGTCATGTGTCATTGTCTTGTTTAACCACTTTATAAGTTTTCATTAGTCCTTTATTCATTCAGCAGAAATATTTACCCTTTTAAAAGAAAAAAATTGAAATCTCCTATCCTGCATGCACTGTTTAACAGTCTCTTTACTTCCATTTATTTTGAAGAGATGGCATTTCTTGACAATCTTTATGTTAAACTAATTTGTGATGACTCACTGTTGTTCTCATTATCCTGTCTGAGGTCTTATCAACATTATCCTTTAAATTGGCTTCAGCCTTGACAGGAAATGGAAACTGAATACTTAAGCGGATGGTTTTAGTACATAACGAAAATATAGTGGACGTACATGGTTAGTTCATTAGAATCACGTGTATATGACGGACATAGTCCCCCAGACAGTCAGAGCTTTTTTCTTATTTTCAAGAAGCAGCCATAGAAATTATGGTAAGACTGTACCTGTTACACACACATACATATTCTGGAAATCTCAAATTATGTTTCTGCCTTCAACATAGATTTTTGTGGACAATTTACACATAAATTTTATTGCCTTTATTTTAACTTTAATTTAGTATTGCCAGTATATCTTAACTGTGATGAGAACATTTACTTATTCAACAATCAGGAGCAAACCTACTATAATTCACTAGATGGAATAAAATCATCCAATTTATTAGATACCGAAAGGCAATAAATCTGGTTTCCTGTGAATACTAAAGGCAGATGATTGCTCAAAAAGAATGGATCTCACCTGCATAAATTACACCAATTTTGTTTAAGTGAAAGGGTCCTAAAATTGTCACAGTTGCACTCATTTCAGGCTTGTCAGACCTTTGCCAGAAGCATAAATAAACATCTGTCTCAATAAGTAACAGATACTCTAAAGTAGGTTTTCTTCTGGGGCTAGTGGAAGTTAGCCACACTGAGAGCTAGTCCACAACTGATCACACTCATTTCTTTTGCCTAATTCTTTTGACTCTAATTCATTCAACTCTAATTCGTTCAGCTTGCATGAAGAGCAGATGAACTGACAGAGGATGCTGGGAGTTATTCTTCCACCTCTGCACTAGGCACACATGCTCTACTGCTTACCAAAGAAAACGAAAACATGTAGATGTTTCAGATGGAGAAAACAGCAAGTGGATGCATATTCTCAATGGAATATTCTTCAATATAATATAAGGTCAATTTTAAGCTTAATATTAGAAAATAAGTCTACAATGAGTTCATAATTCTCAAGATGATAGTTTACCAAAATGACTATACTTGACAGCAAAGAAAACAAAATCTATGAATAAAATATGTTTAGCAGGGAAAAGTAATAACTCCAGTATTCTGTTTGTCTGGAGTTTGTTTAACCACAGACATCAGACTGACAGCTGTGACAGAAGGAAGTACTGATGGCATAATATAATTTTCTCCTCTAATCTTATCTCTGTTGAAATAGAGATTACTTGATTTTTGGATTCTGACTGAAATGCCTCAATCACAGGGCATTTTATAGCTGTGCATTTTCATTAAGTTTGATGGAGTTGTTCCCAGTTTATGGTGGCATGAGTTGAATACAGACTAGGATTTAAGATTCTTCTAACTTGAACAAATCATAGCAAAGCCTTAAAAACTTTAAATGTTATTATATTACTTCAGAATACACAACTTATTCTGCTCCTAAAAAACTCCTTCCTTTTCATTATCTGTCATTGGAACAGAACTTGAAGTGTCCATCTGTGGGAACATTTCTGGAAGAGGCAGGAGACCACGACAACATGGAACTAATAGAAGAAGACCATGGAGCACAGAGGGACGTGAATGGAGGTGAACCCGGATTGAGAAGGAAGTAGCAAGAAGAATGTGCCGAGTCATCATGACTAGCTGGAGTAGCGTGGACAATAATTTATAGCCAATGAGATGGACAATGTAAGCGTGTGCACAGATAAGAACAACCAATTAACTTTTGCCCAGTAGAACTTCCTTGTTAACCGAAAGATATAAACAAGCTTGTAGAATAAACTAGGTCTTCGATCTTTCTTCGGAGTCCGTGTCGTAAATCCCCTCATCCATCCTTACCTTCTCATGCCTTTTAGTTTTTTCTTTCCATTTAGAGATATGTTGGAAGTAGGGTACCATAACAATAACAACAGCTGGAACATTAACAATAATTGCAACAATAACAAATTCATGTAGATTAACAGGTGACAATGGTGTCAAATTCCTTGAAATAGGTTGCCTTTTTATCTTTAGTTATAACAACTTAAAAAAGTAAACCACTTAGTAAAGTCTAGGGGGTTTCTTACCTGTGAAACTAAGTAGCAAACGAGGGGCAGCAATGGAGAATTTCACCATAGGGATTTGTGGAATGGAAGAGTTAAAAAAGACAATAACATAAACACCACTCTGCTAGAAATCTTTCCTGATGTATTTGCTTTGGCCACCAAATCTGAAGCCCATATCCATATGTGGAATAAGACTCTAACTAAATTTAATATGATTATGATTAAATTTATCTGTCTGTGAAAGTCATGGAGGAAAAAATACCCAGGATCACAGACATTTCCTGATGCTGTTTCAGGAACACCCACTGAGCGGGTCCTCAGTGTGCCTGAGTTTTCATCTTTCACTGCTCACTTAATGCTGATGGCATCAACAGCTTGCCCCACAGTTTTCTAGCCTGAACAGCCTGAACAGTGTCTCTCTCTTTCTGTTTTCTTAAGATTTTGCATTTTCCCATGCTTGTGTTTTCCTTCTTGAATCCATGAGTTACTTCATCTCACTGGCAATATCTATCTGTCTAATTTTACCTTTCTTCCTCCCAGAGAATGTCACTGCTTGTTCTAAGGCATTGGGGTCAAACTTCTGTAATTGTGCCATATCACAGCTGGACTTTTCTTCTTTGGCACACAGGCAGTGAAACCCCAGGGAAGAGAGGCTTACAGCAGTGCTCACGGACAGATAAAGGTCCAAGGGATAAGTGCTACCCGTGACAGAGCAGGACAAGCCTTGTGGCCAAAAGATTATGAGATCAGAGCCACAGCCCTTAGTAGGAAACAAAGTGACTACCTTCTGAAAAGAATGGAGAAACCTATCTGCCAAGCAGATCTGTCACCATGGGAGATGCTTCATATCCCAGAAGTCCAAATCTCACAGACTGCCAAGGCCCATTTGCCAAATCATCAAACACTATTTATTCGTGTTGACACTAATGGTACTGTCATAAGTACTCCTGGAGATAGATGAAAAGTGATTCTGCAATCAGAGCTGAGCCACAGATGTCAGATCAGATTACTTCAATAAACCTAGAACTGGTAGATAAACCTCAAAGGAAATAATTGTAAGGGGCGAAGGACCTAGGGAAGAGCTGTCAGCTGCTCAGAGAAATTATACCAAGAACATAAATAGAAAGTCCATTTGATGGAAAACTTAACTACAAAGGCTTCATTGTCCACAAACACAAAGAAAAATTGATGATATTGGCTGGATGACTGCTTGCTGTTCCTTCAGACTCAACTTTCTTTGAAGTCATTGTTTCATTTTCTTTCTTTGCACTATTAGGGATTCATCACACTCTGAAATAGGTATCTCGGAATTGTCACATGAACTTGCATATTTCTGGATGATGACCATAAAGGAATCCCAGGGCGCCTAAATGATGACTTCTCCATGTAGCTGACTAACGTGATGTGAGATGAATCTTGTTCACTGAGCCACATTCCTGCTTCATAAGCTTGCTGGATCCCGGTGGTTGCTGTCACTCTGGAATATGCAACAGTAACTTTTTCACTATTAAGGTTTACTTATATGAAATAGTATAGCTACAGTGCAATTGCTCCTGCATTTACTAAAAAAGTGGCTTACGGCTTCTTGTTAAGAATATTATCTAGAATACAGAAACCAGCTGCCTCAGTTACTGTTCACAGACTAATTGCTTCATTATTAAAGCAATATTTTCTTTAGGTGATGGTACAAATCACAGAAATTTTCAGAAAGTTTTGGCAAAAAAATGAATGCAGTTCTTACATAACAGTCTCTCATGAGATAATAGCAACCTCTTCTTGGGACATAAGGAAAACAAATCAGGAATTCGTGTCAACATTTTCAAGCTTGTGCACCCAAGTCAGACATCTCCAGACATGCCTTAATTTTGAGAATTGGTGAATACATCTAGCTTTTACAGGTTTAGGTAAGAGCTGTGAGTGTTCAGCACATTCATCAATCTATCTACTCACATTTTGATGCCAAAGCTTGTGTTTCTGTGAATATCTTGAGGCAACTAGGAAGAAGCTGAATATACTCTGTGAATTAATACTCTGTCAATTAAAATGGGATTTAAATCTATTAGCTATATTTTCATTTTGCTTCACTATGTTTTTCTCCTTACATGAAATTCCAACCAAGAAGAAATTCTGGACACTGAATTTTTTTTCACAGAACATAAATCTGCTGACAACTGGTTATTTAAATTTCCCCCATTTCCTTATCTTTTCACAGCATGAATATTCCTAGAACTGTCTCCAATACATTTCTCTTACAAGTACTGCCAGCTTAATTTGGGAAATGAAGGCTTTTTTCAACTCTGTTGCCCAGAATAATACCAAGTTTTTCACACCACAAAATGCAGTGTGTGAGATTGCAGCTGTTTCATCTTGTAGGAGAAAGCAAGTGCTCAGGTGCAAGACTGTAACCAGTATCATGACTTTAGTAATCATGGTGCAACCTGTGTTTTGTCTCTGTCATAGTTATATTTGCATGTGCGCACTTTTTTGAATGACTTTATATGAAGTCTTGCTTAACAAGCAAGATCATACAGACAAGTGACAGCTTTTAAAAATATCTTGCTGAAAAGCCCTTTCCTTAGTGTTATCCTTAGTACTCTCAAGGCAGGGCAGAAAGTTTATAGCCAACAAGGTGGAATGAAGGTAAGGCATAACTTACAGATTATTGTGCTTTCATTTCTTTTCCCCCTAAGAGTTAAAAAAAATAATTTTGGACTGCCACTGCACGTACTGTTACAAAACTGAACTCCTAAAAAGTTTTAATTCTTTAGTAGATTTAAGAATAAAAATAAAGGAAATGCAAATAAAGTCAATACAGTGAAAGAAGACAAAGAGAGGGTAAGGAGATAAATGTCATGAACTGTTCTCATCAGATCCCATCAGTGGTTTTGATAGCAATATAGTGCTATTTAAAACTATAAATAATTTATCTTGTCAACAAATAGATATTTTTCCTGCTTTAGACTTAGAAAGAAACAAAAAAGGTAAATGGAAGAACAGACTGAAATTATCTTATTCTTGAGTAGTAGATACTTTATCACATATTTCTTACTGCTCATGTAAAAAAATTTCTAGCTCTTATTTAAGCTATTATTTCACCCTCTTAAATCATAACCCTTTCCATTTTAGCCACTCATTCTTGTAGTGAGACTAGTGACTTCTGTTTGATTGAATCATATCTTGTGTTTGACTAATGCAAAACTTTCAGAGAAACATCTAGCTTTCATTTAAAAATAGCAATACCACTTCCCTTACAGCCTCTTCCAAAGCTTAATCACTGTCAATGCTTGAAACTCTGAATTTGTCTGTCTTTTGCTTTCAGCTGTCAGCTGCTAAATTAGGGAGGCATTCAGGATAGTAGTCAGTGAATCTAGCTGTACTCCAGGGATGTAGTCTCCCTGGGCTCTGTCTCCAAGCAGAAACAGGACTTTGCTGGGAGTAATTCAGAGCACCATAAGTTTGTCTTCTGCTCTGATTGTCCCCATAAGCATACTATCTTTCTACAGAGATTAAAGAAAAAGCAAGTTTCTGGGCTGAAAATTGACCTGTGAAAATATCACACCCTAGATCTCCACATATTTTTACATAGAGGTATGTGTACTCTATAGTCAGGTTGCTTGTAAAAGTCCCCTTTTTAATGAGACAGACAGATAAAATTACTTAAGCACAACTTTCCTCCCTCCAATCCAGGAACTGTTTATTTGGAATTTCATTGACATTTTTAATTTAGTTGGTATCAGTAATATTCATTAACCTCACTGAGTTATCTCCTTAATTATTTCATTTATTGAAAAACTCATCAAAGTTGTAAAAAGAGGCAACTTGATGCTTCTTACCAAATATTTGTCTACAATCTCCTTTTCTAAACATTCAGGAGACCCAAAAGTCAAATTGTTTGGTTAGGCAGGGTTTCTTTGCATCAACACAGGGGAGTCAAAATTGCTTTCAATTTTTTCCAAAATTACTAACTCATCCCCCAGTCAAGATTTTCCACATAACTAATCTGCACATTCACTGGGATAAATTACAACAGCTTCTCTTGTTTCACATTCAGGGACCATTTAGGACAACTTAGCATCTTCTCCTCTTTAAATTGTATTTTGAAGTTGTTTCTATTCTCCATTAGCTTTCCCTTTTCCAAACTAAATAAGCTATTTTTTTTTCTAGTTTCCATTCTTTGGGTGGCTGTCTAAGCTGATTTCCCTTTTGTTGCTGTCCATCTCCCATACATGAGCCTGTCTGCTAAAGTACAGTGTCCAAAGGTGGGCACAGTACCCTTCATAAAGCCTTTCTGTTACTACGTATATTTGAATGGAAATTATTCCTTCACAATGTTTACATTGCTCTTAATATATCTTTCTGTGGCTTTTGGTTTTGCTTTTTACAGCAGTGTTATATTTCTGACTCTTATTCAATTTGTGGTAATTATTATTCCCAGATTCTTTCCTGAAGTAATGCTGCCGAGACAATGAGTCCCCATTTTGTATTTATGTATTCCATTTCTCTTTTCTTAAGTGAAACACTTTGCTTTTGTCTGCTCTACTTTACTCTTGTTGATATCAAACCATCTCTCTAATTTAGCATGATATTTTGAATTCTCATCCTGTCTTACAAGCACTTGTGAGGCAGGAAACCATCCATAAATTTTACAAATCACTTCTAATGAGAGGGCAAAGTCATTAACAAAACTATTCAATAATACTACACCAAAATAGACCTTTCCAGTACTTACTGGAAATGTCCTTTCTGTCTGACAGTGAACAGCTGATAAGCAGCCTTTCAGTAGTGCAAGATGTCCAATTTCTTAAGCGTTCTTCAGGCAATCACCCATTTCACTTCCTAGAGATTCCAGCAAACAGATCTATGTAAAAATAAGAAAGGAAGAAGGTACCATTAATAGTATAGTGTGATACGAATTTGCAACATGTGGCAGATCATGGTTTGTTTTATTTTATTATAGAGATGCAGTTTTTGTAACAAAAGCAATGAAAAATATGAAAGCAATTATATAAGGAATAGTTAAACTTTTTTTTTAGTTACTACAATATGATAGAAAAAAACTCATTGCTCTAGAAATAATGAAAAAGTTATTAAAATTACACACATTGGAACTGTATTGGATTTTATTTGATGCCAGTGTGAGCCATAGATGCCCAGAGCCTGGAGAAGGATCACAGGTCTGCAGGAGAGCACCTATTTACTATTATCATTATTACTACTACTGATATTACATGGATGTCAATTTTTTCTAAACCAGCATCTTTTTCTGGTGACAAATATTCAGTTCACTTTCACCTTAAGTGTTCTTCACACCATGGTGTTGTCAGAGTGGTTTGCCTGTATTTTTCAAATTAGAAAATCAATCAAATAAGATAATCTATAGTTAACTGCTATGTGCATTTTCTAAAGCTGCCTAGACATTAATATATAGCAGTAATATATATAGCAGTAACCATATAGAATCATAAAATCAGCTAGGTTGGAAAACACCTTTAAGATCATCAAGTCCAACCTTTACCCCAGGACTGCCAAGTCCACTACTAAACTATGTCACTAAGGGCCTCATCTACAGATGTTTGAACACTTCCAGGGATGGTGATTCTACCACTTCACTGGACAGCCTGTTCCAATACCTGACCACCCTTTTGATGAAGAATTTTTTCCTAATATCCATTCTAAACCTCCTCTGGTGCAGCTTGAGGCCATTTCCTCTTGTCCTATCACTTGTTACTTGGCAGAAGAGTGGCCTTGTTTTGGCCTTCTTGACTGCTTGGGCACACTGCTGGCTCGTGTTCAGCTGGCTGTCAGTCAACTCTCCAGGTCCTTTTCTGCTTTATCTGTTCATCAGGATCTTATCCTCCACTGGTTGCAGGCAGTTTGACTTGATTCCTTTGAATTTGCAAAACTGGCTATAGGCTTAGTTTCTGTCTCCAAATTCTTTGCTCTCTCAGCAATTCTGAATATTGTTCCTCGTTCTTCTTACTAACTGAACAAGAAGCCAGCGTTGTAGTTCTTGACTTGCTCTCACTTTAACCAGGTCCCTATTTACAAACACACACACTGCTAATTATATAATTATACTTTCTATATGCACAAATATGAGCCCATATATATCATACATGGGTATATAAATATATGTGAACAATTATTTAAAACTATTTATACATATGGACTTGTGCGTCTGTGCTTATATGAATAAATCTGGGATGGCATAGATAAAATTTGACAATGCTAAGATGTGTTTAGCAAACGTAAATTATAGAGATAAATTTGTAAAATATGTTTATTTTGTAATTAAAATGAAAATTAGAGAAGATGATGCTTTAGACATACCAGTTGGGAAAATTAAAATAGTGTTTCGAACAGATTTGCTCAGGGGTTTCATCAGATACCTCTTTCCCAAAACCTGATTGCATGCATTGGCAGGACAAGCTGCTGCCAATAGAAAGCTGTGCAACTGATGATTCGTTAAATCATCTTTCAGAACTAATCGTATGTGTCTCACTCAATACTCTTCTAAAGAAAGTAGAAAAAAAAAATTGCTACTGGAATGGTACTTAATTTCCAAACAAAAGATACACAAAGACATCTTCAAACGAAACAAGACCTGGGTTATGACTTTATTATGATGATTATTATTTCCCCAAATCAACTATAAATTCCATTCATTAGATTTTTTTTATAATACAACTCTGTTTAAAACCAAAATACACAGGTAGTTTAGCTTTTTTCAAAAATAATTCAAACACAGTCCATTATTCCTGAAGTGTCACATAGACATTTTACTGGTTTTTCACACTGAGGCAAAAGAATACCATTAGCCAGAAAGAAACAATGTCAGCTGTAATGTCATTTCCATTCTCTCTCGAGATATATATGTGCTTTGGAAAAACTAGTGTTTGAACTTTTTGATATTCTGACAGCTCATATAGCAGACAAGAACAAGTGTCTGGAACTAATAGCTGACAATATTCACAATGAGATAAAAATGGAATTTGTAGATAATTCCTGTACGGATCATGAAATCATACAATCAGGGCATAGTTTGGGTTAGAAGGGACCTTAAAGATCATCTAGCTCCAAACCCCCTGCTATCACAGGGACACCTTCCACTAGACCAAGTTATGCAAAGCCGCATCCAACATGGCCTCGAACACTTCTTTGGTCATCCACAGCTTCTCTGGGCAACCTGTTCCAGTGTCTCTGGATGGCATCCTTTCCCTCCAGTACATTGACACATCACATAGCTTGGTGTCATTGGCAAACTTGCTGAGGGTGCACACAAATCCCATTGTCCATGTCACCAGCAATGATGATAGACAGTCTCAGTACTGACCCCTACCACTCGTCACTAATCTCCACTTAGACATTGAGCCATTGACCACAAAACTTTGAGTGCAACCATCCAGCCAATTCCTTATCTACTGAGTGGTCAGTCTGCAAAACCATGCCTCCTCACTTTAGAGACAAGGATCTCATGCAGGACAGAGTCAAATGCTTCACACCCATCCAGGTAAATGTTGTCAGTCACTTTTCCCTTATCCACCAACATAGTAATCCCACTGTAAAAGGCCACCAAATTTGTTCAGCCTCGATTTGCTTTTAGTGAAGCCATGCTGGCTGTTACCAGTCACCTCCTTATTTTCAATGATGTGACAGCATAGCTTCCCAGAGGATCTGCTCTATGACCTTGCCAGGCACAGAAGTGAAACTGACTGGCCTGGAGTTCCGCAAGTCTTCCTTTTATCCCTTTTTAAAAATGTGTGTTTTGTTTCTCCTTTTCCAGTCAGTTGGAACTTCACTGGACTACCATGACTTCTAAAATGTGATAGATAATGGTTTGGCTACTACATCCTCCAGTTCCCATAGGACCGACAGATGCATTTCATTTCTTCCTATGTATTTGCGCACCTTCAGGTTCCTTAGATGTTCTCAAACCCAGTCTTCTCCTACAGCAGGTGGTTCTTCATTCTCCCAGTCTCTGCCTTTGCTTTCTGCGATTAGGCAGTGCGGCTAGAAGGCTTGCTGATGAAGACATCTATCTAGTAGTAGTAGAAATAATAATAATAAGTAGTCTACTTAGCTTTAACAAAACATAATTAATAAATTAGTTAATTTCAGTTAGTTGCAAAGATCAGCTTCAATAGTAAAGCATAATTATATGCCAGGTGAATGCTATTCTCTTAAGTAAATTGCCATAGAGATGACCTCATTATAGTCTATGATAAAGAGTTCATTCATTTTTTAAGAGCCATGTGTTTTCATTAAATGTGAATCAAGAAGACTTTAGAGTAAATAATTAAAAGGCTAGGTGCCCTTTTACAGAGACCTTTAAATAAATGGAAGAATAAAAGCCTACCTAAGGTGAAATGACAGAATTTCTCTGAGGAGCAGATCCTAATTTTAACTCTTGAATTATGCCATCCTCCCTGTGCAGAAAAATAAACTTATTGGCTTCTGTCATTTCACCACTAAGTGCTGATGAGTACAGGCTCTTTGCTCAGTGTCCTCTTTGGAAAAGGGCTTGTTTTAATTAAAGCCTTTTTTGGAAAAGGCTTTAATTAGAGCCTGAACAGTTGTCTGACAGGATTTCTCTAAAGTGCTGGTTAGCTTTGGTAAAAAGACCCAGGTTAAAATGCTTACTGTCTCTACTAACATAAATAACAGAAAAGGTCTCTAATACTGAATAATATTTTTCATCATCTGGCATCTGAAGTTAATGGGCTATGAGCTCAATATACTCTGCCTCTAAGTATTAGGCCCTTAGTAAAGCAATATTTGTGAAAGCAACTCCTGGAGAGTCTCCAGTGCAGCCAGTGAAGGAGTGGTGCTTTAGGAGGTCCTCAGAGGAAGAGCCTCTTTATCTATAAGTAAATACACAGTACCTCCTTCTGGAAGTCTTCAAGTACAGCTCCCTCTGCATCTCTTTTGTCAGAACAGGAAATGTGTGCACATGCACCAAAAAAAAAATAAATAAAAAATTCATTTGATTTTGGGTGGTTTTGTATTGGGGTCCCCAAAATGGTGTATAATTTCAAATACTTAAATCTGAGAAAAACTTTTTCTGCCACATCACAATCCAGTATTTCCTAGCTCTTTGCTCTCAACACTAAAGCTAACCTATTTAGTACAAATGGGTTTATGTCTGAAATGTCACAACATGTATTTCTAATCAAACCAGTATTGTACAAGATAGTGTGTGTGAAAAGATGTTGTGTTTCCCAAGCCCTGAGTGCATTTCAGTTGCATTCAGAACAATATCTATGAATTAAAATCATTCAGTATAAAGATATTTGTAACAAAGCTGACCAGTAAGAGAAATAACTAAATGTAATCCATAGAAAGAGTGGCAAACCAGTCTCATTCAAAACCCTGTTTCTTCTCAACCAGAAGTAGAGTGGCAAATTAAGAAAAGACTGAGAACCCGGGAAGTGCTGCCTGTGGTTTTATTGCACTGTGCATGTCATTGGTGATATGGGTGAATGTTCAATCAAAAGTAACTCAAATGAATACATGCTTTAAATGTGTGTAAAAGCTCTGGTTTATATCCAAACAATAAAGGGTGAAAAAAGTACGCAAAATTACTTGCCTTTGCAAGTGAAACACTGTATTCTGTGTTCAGAACGGAAAATTCTCAGCACTTGGATTTTGAGCAAGCTGTTAACTTATTTTCACCCTAATTAAATGCACGACATTCCTTCCTTTTTCTCAGACCAGGATAGACTGAAAAGACTTTTATAGCCAGATTGGTATGCTATTTGTACAGCACAAGTACATGTACAGTCACTTTTTCCACAGCAAACAAAATAATAATTAAAAAAGGAAAATGGTGCTGCAGAATAATCAGACACTCTCTCTCTGATTCTTAGGGCTCCATTGGCAAAAAAGACCTTTAATCCTGTTCCCAAAGTTTTGTAAGTATCAAAGCTCTAGGTTCCATTCTTTGAGCTTTCTGAAATACATCCTTGAACTACGGAGCATGAAGGAGGCTGTACAAAGATGGTAGTCAACCAATCTAACACTAAAAAGAAGAAAAATGTTTGGAACATCTTAGTTCCTCAATAATTTGAAAAAGCTATCACTTTATTACCGTATTAAATTTATCCTAGATACCATGTTTTTTAGATTTTTCAGAAAGGATATTTTATTCTTCCAGAAAAGCAAAAATATTGATAAAATTTTTGGTAAAACAGGAACAAGATTCCACTTAAGTAAGAGTAAGAACATTGTTAAGTGTTTTATCAGCATTTTATCTCAGCTTCTGTAAGGAACCATGTAATTTCAATGGCTGCAAGGAAATAAGCAGGAACCTATGTATGAGTCAGAATTGCTGCCAGATAAGTAAGTGTCAACCAACTACTTTTCTTATTGTAGAGTTTAGGCATTTAAGAGTATCTTTTAAAAAGATCTTACAGCCTTTAGAAAAGCATGGCAATGCATATATAATTTAGTAGTCTTAGGGACATACCTAATATCTCCAAATTTTAAGCAGTAGAATTAAGCTTTAATTATTGATTTTTTCTTTTGCAGTCTTTTTCTTTATTTTTTATACTCAAGGTGTGGGAAGTAATTCTATTATTATGCACTAGAACCTTAGAAGGACATGGGTGGAGGGAGTATGGGTGGAATATATCTCTCCACTCACTTCTTTATCAGAATAATCCCCAATATTTTACATTCAGAGTAGCCTACAGGGTTGGCCTCAAGGGTGTGTCTACACAGAGGCTTAAACAGAATTGAGACAGGGAAAAGAAGTTGGGAAAATATGTCCTCTTACACTGCAAGGACAAGACTGCTCTTCAACAGTGTAACTCCAGTGGACTGATCCTGGCAGAGGGCTTGCCTGCAGGTGTCCAGAACCCAATCATCCATACTTACACACTTTGCGTTTAAGTGCATGTTCACTAGTACCGCAATTTTTTAAGATTTCTAGAATTTATTAAAGATTAATCTCAGTTACATTTAGGAATAAATGCTTACTTCACCTTGATGGGTATCATATTTATGTTCATATTTTTAAGAAATAAAAAGGGACAATGTTTGCATTAATGCAAGAAATCAGAGTTTAATAAGACTTGTATGATGTTTAACACTGGCATTCAAATTGGTCATAGAAAAGGGAAAGGTAGATGATAGGCGCGGGAAATGAAAAGTCTATGTTGTTTATGCAGCCTTACAGTGCATTTTGTACACAAGGTCCAGGAAGAATAGTTAGGATGTTGAACCTCATAAATCCTAACACTACTAATAGGAACAATTTTAAGATCCAGGCTTCCCACTACAAAGTTCTAATTAAGGAATCAAGCGAAATATGGGTTTGTCTGATTTGCACCTCTGTAACTGAGTAATGACAGAGCTTCGGTGACAGCAAAAGTGATTGTAGTTAGCTTTTTCACTTCATTAAACTGATGAGCAGCTAAAGGCAGCATTGCTCCAGCAGAGGATCCTAAAGGCAGATTAGCTGGAAAATACTTCAGGTTCTTTGATAATAAAAGTTTAGCAACTAGAGGTATCAATTGTGCCAAGACTGCAGAAGGTCAGTCCTTGACATAGAACGCCACAACTTAAAGCATCCAAGATAAATTATGTGGGATGCTTTTGGTACAGCAGCAAGAAATACAGAGAAATCCAGCATTTTAAGCATACAACAGAAAATAATGGATTTCGCTAAGTTCTTTAAGTGATTTAGGAGCACAGGTCTCGTTGTCAGTAGAATATGTGACCCCCTGGCAGCTTTTTAAAATTTAGTAGTTTACTGTTCTTGTGAAGGATTGTTATAAAATCCAACATGATTGAAGCCTCCTCTGTGAGGCACATCTATCAAGATTTTAATAAGAAGATCAATCACAGCAATCACTAGGCACATTGTGAGAGTCGTCAACTGCTCATTTTGAACTTTTCCATATTACAGCAATTCCATGCTATAGCACAAAGGTATACAGATAAGAATGTCTCACTTTTTTGTTTGCACAAAGAATTCACTTCATGATGAGAAGAAATCTGCTTTTGATTTTGCAGACTCCAGATGTTACTCTGGGAGTTGAGGTATTGAAAAATTCCAAGCAGTATAATTGAATGGTTAATACATGCTCTCTTTTTTGAATGATGAATAATAATTATATTTTTATTTAGGCTGAGCAAATATTACTAGTATATAGATACGACCAACCATTCTATTAGTTAAGTGTTGCACAGTCACTGTTATCTAGTGGATAGAAAGAAAGATCTCATGATCCCTCTAATTCACTGAAAGACCTGAAAATGTATCTTCTGTAACTTGCCAAGAAGTCACAAGTTATTACTTCAGGAAACATGAAAGAACTTCTACTGAAATAAATGAAGCTGCGTAATCAATTATCCCCTTACTAAGGCATTTGTAACATTTATTTAGAGACAAAAAAAGTTATCAAAAGTTCATTCAGATGCATGATATTTAAAAATAATAGCCCAAAGGATAATTAGCTTCATTCCAGTGTTTTTCATTAAAAGGATTGTCTATAAATTCTATTTCTTTAATCAGTCATCTCTGTGGTATCAGATCATTCATCCACAAAATCAGTTCCTGCTGAAATTTTTCAATCCCAGATGAGCTGAAAGAAAAAATAATATCCTTCCTTATTGATTCAGTCAGTAAGGAAAAAAAAATCTTCCCTTCTAACATTTTCTGTAAGATGGCTCCTTTTTCAGTCTCTAGCTGTTCTGTATTATTATATTACACTACACAATGAACCCAGATTTTTCCTTTTTATTTTCAAATAATTTCTTCCATTTTGAAGACTGAATGCAACATTTCCCTCATGTTAATTTGAAAAACTATGATAAACGGCCCTTTTTGGCTGTGAATATATCTAAAAATGGAACATTTTTAAGAAGAAAGCACACAAAGTTAATAAATCAACTGTATGAATCACTTTGCTGGTAATGTCATAATACCACTAGACAGAAATGTTCTCAAATAGCTGTTAAGTCCCCACAGGAGAAATAAAGCTCCTGTATTTGAAGCAAACTGAATCTCTGAGAAAATGTTCACTAGAAGAGGGAAGAGAAACTCTTAGTTTATGAAAAAAAGTAATATGGAGAGGTGAAAAAATGTATGAGATTGGAATTTCTGCCTTTCTCCAGCCCTTGGACACAAATCTACTATGCATGCTTAATGTGTATATAAGTGACTGTGTGCAAGAATGTGCACAAAGGCATAGATGACACACACAGCTTCAGTATTGCAAAGGCTGCCAAAGGTACTAGATGAAAGAAGGGGAACAAATATGATATTTGTTGACTTAGTTGATTTAAAGCACACTAACTGCAACTTTCTGAAACTTCTGTTTGTACCAGAGGCAGTGCCTTGCGCATTTCTTTTGGCTTGCTTTGCAAAATTAGTCCTCTTACAATTATATCTTTTTGCTATACTGGAGGACCATTCTCCAGCTCCCTTTTTTTTTCATAGTATTAGCCTTTTTAACAGGATAATTGAATAAATATCATGGTGTTTATTCCATACACTTACCTTGTAAATATGTTGCATGCAGGCATATATATGACAGGAATTTTTTTAATGCTAAGTTAAGATGTGAAAACCACACACTTTTAACCACTGGTCTTTGGAAACACCATGTAAAGGTACCCTGAATTCTGCCATGAAAAAACAAGGATTATGCCCCAGCAGACATCCAGCCCATGAAAGCTGAGAATTGCCTGCTGACCACACGAGAAAACTTTTGCTGCCTTCAGTTTCACTGAGGTTTGAACTCTCCATTTTACACTGCAAAGGTTTTCTTGTGTCACAGAGAGCTCACTGAAAGAGCATTTTTTAAGTGAAACACAATTATTTTCAATTTAAAATTTGAAAAGTGTTGGCTTACCACCTGCTGGGGATTGGAAGGAACAAAGCTGTTCTCTTAATGCTTTGTTATAACTCCCCTTCTCCAAGCTGCCTACAAAACTCTCATCAATGTGCGCTGGGCACTCCATCTTATAATTTATCGTACCCCAGCTTTAACACTGCAGCATATTGTTTGGGGTTTTTTTACTGCACAAACTGCATCCTTTCACCATGGCTTATGTGGAACAACAGGGCCAAGGATTGATTCTTTCTTAATTTGAGTGAACCATGATGCCAAGTTCATGAATTGAATGTCTAATGCAATCCAGCTTTTTGTAAAGCATTCCCTTACCCATATACCCCCAGGGATCAAATAGTTATAGGTTATAGTGTCTGTCACCTCTGCTAAAACATCTGATGCACAGAGTCTGTACTTAGCCAAGGTGAGCCTTGCTTTATGTCTACTCTTATCTGATGGATATTGACAGTGGAAGTACCTTCCCTCCCTGAGCAATACCAGAAACATCTGACTAAAAAGTGAGCAGGAAAGAGAGAAACTGAGTTAAGCCTCAACTGGGTGAGAATAAGATTTCTGGCTCTATTTCTGAGATTGTTTTGTTCAAAAGAAAAATGTGGGATGGTGCAGATGTCACACTGCTGTTTTACATCACCACACAGTGTCTGAAACATCTAGAGGATGTACTAAAATAAAATGCGTTTGGCCCGGAACATGCAGAAATTTGTCAAATATTTGCTTGCTTTCAGTTTCTAGAAATCACAGGAAATAATGCTGGAATGGGATCTTGGAGGTGTTGCCTAGAATAGCTCTTCATCAAAAAGTAGGGTTAACTGCTATTAAAACATTTCAGAGGTCTGTTCAAAGGTAGTTAGATCACGGTGATTAAGTCTTTGTTTTGTTGTATTGCCAATAAATTAAAGCTTATTGTGGTGAGAAATATTGCATGTTTTGTCAGCCTTGCAGTATTTTGTTTCTTTCTTTTTTTCTTGAATGTTTATGTTCATGTTATTTTTATGATTCCAAGACAAACCATAAAATCTAAAAAACAAAGAGCCCACAATGCCCGATTAGATTTTTGCCTTTTTTTTAATGATTATTTTGGTTTGAAACCTTTTTAATGCAATTATCAAAAACCATTAGGTGTGGCCTGGTTAGTGAATGCACTGCCGAAGGAAAATCAATTCTCTGGGGAATGTGTGTTCTGTCACTGAAAAAAGTCTTCCTATCAACAACTTCCTATCTATCATGGAGAGAGCTATTGTGTTCATGTAATTAATATTACAAATGAATCAGCAAGCAATCAGTCAGTGATATCTCTCCAAAGCATAAAATGTTCACTGAGGACACCTCCAGACAAAAAAATTATCAAGCTAGATAGCTGCCATTTCTCATGAAATGCATTGATTTAAAATGTAAGTATAAGTAAGATTTCTACATGCTTGGAGTTCTAGCAGTAACAATATCACACACTGTTCTCTCAGGTTTTATGTGTGTTGCCAGATGGTATATGCACATTCCAATATGATTAATATGTTTGCATAAAACGATCAAACCATCTATTTCCTATATAACATATTAATAGGTATCACTAATATTCCACTGTGGAATTGTTCCTACCAGCTTCTGCAGTTCAGAATGAAAGATTAAGAGTAATAAAGCAAATAAATAATTTCAGTTGGCTATGGAGATATTCTTTTCAAGTCTTAAAACTAAAAGAGAAAGCTTCTGGCAAACCAACAGCTGCTGGTTACAATAGAAAGGTTCCACCAAGAAAAGAATTTATGAATATTGTTCTCTGCAGGAATTTATGCATGCATATATTTGTATATCTTTTTTTCAGTGGTAGGAAAAATGAAAAATATATTCAAGCCCAGCTCGAACAAGTCTGGAAACAAAGCAAATATATTTGCTTCAGATCAAATAAAACAATTTACATAGCCCATGCCTTAATCTTTTTAGGCATTTTTAATAAAGACAAAGAACTGCACTCACAAAGAGCTGACATCACAAAATACTTTAAAACTTCCTACATAGAACATACATAAAAAGCTGGAAATGGGTTTCATGTCAGCAAAGAAGATAATCTACTGTGCTACCAGTGAAAGGCAGTAAGAGTAGGGTCACTGTCCATTGAAGTTTTGAGAATTGTATCTTAATTCCTCAATATTTCTATTTTGCAATGTTCATCCTGAATTAATGAATGTTTGTGATCAGAAAAAAAAATAAAAATAAAGTCGATGGATAGAGATAAGAAAATTGCTATATCCTATTTGGGGCTCAATCTTCTAATTCCACAAGACAAAAAGTACATCAGAAAATGTTTTTTAGGGGACAGTTTCTGTTGAAAAATTGCTTTACCATATTTTAAAGACTATTTTAAGAGAAAAAAGATCAAATACATCCCATTTCAGATGGGAGTGTCTTGGATTTCTGCAACACATCTTACATTGTTTTGATTTAGGCTGGTTCTCACCCTACTTAGAACAAGTAAGGCATGAAGAATGCATTTTATCTATTGATTTTGTGCTTTTCATCCTTACAGTTCTTGAGGTCCTTGAGAAGTTTTTAGTATTTCATTTCAGATGTTCTATTAGAAATAGTATTTTTGGTGCAGTTGAGAATCAGGGCTAAGTTACTATTTGCTTAGATACATAAATTCCCATTTATCGCTTTATTTTTATTAAAAAGGAGATACTGCATATAGTCAAAGTGGAATTTGATAACACTTTCTGCTCTGGGCCACCCCCTTCACACCCTGCACATAACCCAGGGTCATCTACTTTTTTTTTTCCACAGAGGCATCACCCCTGCAAGGGATCATAACCCTCTTAACCCCAGCTTTCCCCTGTGGGGGAGGTGAGATTTATCAAAACATTGCTTAATGAGAGCTCTTTCTCTCCTCTCCTGTGAAAATGATCTAGCATCACAAATGAGATATCTATTTAGAGAAGACACTTATTGAGTAACAGATTACTTCAGCATAAAAGTGCATTTTTAAATCACCAAGTAAGTTCATGTGAGTAGCTTTATTTGGTGGGGAGGCTCACATTTTTCCCTTCCTTTCCACAGGGACCATTTTCTGGCTGGTTTTTCTTCTAGGAAGAGCCTTTCAGGTGGGGAACATCTTTTTGATCTCATTGTTCCCTGCCAGCAGAACAGTTGAGTCCTGTGGCTTGGAAATATGTCATTTCCCCTGCAATTGCCCTCCTGAAGTTTGTGATGTGGTTGCTTATCTGTATTGCTTCCAGGCTTGGTTTTCCCATTACACCTTATTAAGCTAGACCACATTCACATCAGAAAGTTTATAAACCAAAGTGCTATTTACCTCATTGAAAAGGTCAAAACCAGGGTTTCTAAGACACTTCAGTATTCTTAGAAAATGGTATAATATTCAGGTCTACCATATGCAGACAATTACTGTAGTAGGCTTTTTTTTAAAGGCTGATTAAAATAATTTCTTATTTAGAGCATTTAAACTGATTTATTCAAATTTTTTCTTTTCATAAACATCAAAAATAAATGTTAGGCATTGCAGCATCTTTTTGTTTAGGAAGACATGATTCACAGTAATAAAACAATCTCTTGAACCAGAAAAATGTTGCCAAGTCAGCAGAAAAGCCTGTTTTCATCACTAAAAGTTAGAAATAAACAACAAAAAATATTTGTTAGATAAATTTGTACTTTTGTAGATAAATGTATTTTGAGGGATGGATTGAAACTAATATAAAGTTCTTCATAAATCTTTTGACAAGAACCAAATTTCACCAACCTGCTATTGGAAATGTTATGAAAGCCTGCTGTAGGAAATAAAACTGTCTTCACCCCTCACAGATTCAACCACTTTGCAACCAGTACTGTTGATACACTGGTTTGTTTGTTTGCTTATTTGTTCATTTGCTTTTACATCTTTACTTTCAGAAAGCTTTTTAATTTCAAAACGGTTTCACCCAGTTTTATGATGCAGCGAACATACAGCACTTGCACAGCACTGTGCAGCAATGCCTTTCTTTTTTTTTCCTAAATGATATGACTCAGCTTCCCAGATCATGGTGAAAACTCTTATGACAAGACACTTATTTTTTTTTTATTATTTTTTATTTGCTTTGGAGGACATCCTTTGTAATTTTTCTGCTTTTTTAGAAAAGGCTCAAGAGCACAATAATCTGAGGCAGACAGCTTTGCTGGTTTTTAAGGTACACCTCTTTGAATCAAAGAGTCAGGGAAAGACTCAAACACCAAGTCCATGATCATCCACACTCTTTAATTCTTAGCTTGCTCCTCTCTATTTATGACTAGTTGACTAGTTTTGCTTTGGTACGGTTTGGAGGATGGTTCTCTTGCTCTCAAGTTTAGAAGTTTGAATAAGCAATTTCTCTGAGGCTGCACTTTGATTTCACTCATTCCATCTACCTCTAGCCTCCTAAATGTACCTTCAAAGGATTTGGAGGTGACTAGCTGCCTGCTTTACTGAGGGAAGTTAATCCATCCTCTTTGGCTTCAGTAGCAGGGAATAATCCCTGCTGTTCTTTTGCGTACAACTGCGTAGGAACAGGCTCAGAGTTAGGATTTAGCCATCATAGTTTGTTCTTCTAATGCTTCAGTAGATGCCAGTGAATGGAGGGGCTGTTTATACAGTCCTAATTATAAATATTGACTTAACAGATGTTATAAACCCAAGGAGCTGCACTGCAGTCAGTAAGTCTATTTGCACAAATGAGTACTGTTCAGAAAAAACTACAAATTGCAGTGCAGATCTGGAAGCAGCAATAGCTCACACACGTTGCTGAACATAAGGTAAAGGTGTTTGAAATCATCATGACAAGTGCAGTTTTAGTGACAGTGTAAGGAAGAAATCAAAATATATTGAAAATGTTAATGAAAGCCATCCTGTGAGGACATTCACAAGGAATAAAATTTTGAATACAAATACTTAGCTGAAACTTGCAAGTAAAAATGAGCAAAAAAATCACGATTTTTAAAGCAAATCTCTCCAAGTTATATTTTTAATTTACCCAGTCATAGATGATGCAAAACCTATTCTACAGTACTGTGACTGCAGGGTTTCTTTCTTCTAAAACATGGGGTTTGCCATAGGAATAGGTCGAAATATGTGATTAATGACTTCTTTATTATGAATTTAATCTTTTCTGTGTTCTTTTTTCAAAAGAAAACAAATTCAGGGGCTTATACCTATGGTTTTGACAGACTCATAGCAGAGCAAATGCCAACAAATGACATTTCCTTTTCTTTAATTGCCTTCAGCCATGTCACTGAAACAAAAAGTCTGATGAAGTTCTGAATATGAACCAAAAGTGCATAAATTAATTTCCTCTCCATGCATAAACTAAGCTTACCAGTTTTCCAAAATATTTTCTTTATAAGATTTTGAATGCATAGAGAAAAACAGATTAAGCCTATTGTACTTTATCAATTCAGTATTTGCTTTGGTCAATCATCTTAACTTTGGAAAATCTGCAGGTTTCAGAGTTTATTCCAAATACTGAATATGAAGGATAAATCTTTAAACACCAGTCCTGCTCTTACATTTAAAGACTGCAAACAGATACATTCCTTTTGACTGGTAGGTAGACACTCTGTGGGATACAGAAGTCTTCAGTTTTTACAACTCGGAAGGAAATGCAGAAAATACAGACTGAATGTGCTGCAGAGGCACACTTGTGAGGAATAGAGCATAAATTTATAATAATAAATAATTTCATCGTATAGAGAAAGAAAAGTCTTTCAAAAGGTAGATTCTTCACTTAGCACACTGAATAAGGATCTGGGTTTTATGTGAAACAGTAACAAAATAAAAATAGTTACCAGCAACTGTGAGACAGATATAAAAGCCAGTGCAAACATGAGCAACAAACAAAACTTGTCAGGTTAACAGCTTAATAGTTTTGTTTCACTTTACTACATTATTGTTTACACACTGTATTATAAAATATGCATTTCCATTTCTACTCAGCCTCATCTCTTCCCAGGAGAAAGAGTTTGACTACAGAAAAAGAGGCAGGTCTACTAGCGAGAGAAATGCTTCCTTGTAGATTAGGTGTCCAAGCTGTACTGTTGAGATTCTGTACTGACAGAACTTTTTGCATTTGCAGATGTTCTTGCTAGCAAGAAAAGATATGCCATAATCAGTTTGCACATTGTGACACTGATGTACCATGACTTGCTGCGATTGAGTTTTACAGGTGGCTGAGTTGTAGCCTCTGAAGTGAGGCTTCTTCTCTGAAGTCGGTGTACATAAAATACACTTTATGTATTTTCAGGGCATAAATAAAGTCCTGAAAGTCTTTATTTATGCAAAAATTACTGAGTGGTTTGTTTGGTTTTGGGTTTTTTTTTTTGTTTTTTTTTTGTTTGTTTTGTTTTTTTGT
>JANHGB010054511.1:0-18680 GCA_026283785.1 Coracopsis vasa
GGCGGTGTTCAAGGCCAGGTTGGACAGAGCCTTGGGTGACATGGTTTAGTGTGAGGTGTCCCTGTCCATGGCAGGGGGTTTGGAACTGGATGATCTTAAGGTCCTTTCCAACCCTAACTATTCTATGATTCTATGGTTCTATACAATATTTATTCATAACACTATACTAGTTGCCTTAAATCAGATGTAAAGTAGCTAAAAAATTTAATTTCTATTCCTTTGTGCCAAGTATCAGTGATGTAGAAGGCAGTGCAAAGAAAGATCTCATCTCTGTGTTGCCAGTGTGACGGGGTCACCCTAAACCAACCAATGTTTATGAGCAAAATATGGTGGGGGCATTAGGTTGTGTTTGTTTGATTTAAGCATCTAAATCCAATTTTGACATCTGTTGTGTCATGTTTAGCTTTTAAATTAAGCTCCCAGGAAAATTAATGTTAAGAGTGCGGTAAGGTGATTACAGAATTATTGTTCCCCAAGTTGCATGATTTATGATGTTTTTAATGCTGCATTCTGCAGGTTATAACAGAAGAAGCCAGGCAGAGAAGTGCAGAATAAGGAGCACAAAAGACATGTTAATTAAGACAGCTTAAAAAGCATGGCGAAGGAAATTATTATTCCCCTTACTGGCATTTGATATCTTAATGCCCAGTCACTGTAAACAGGAGCAGGGTTTTCTGAAATATGGGTGAACAGGGAAATGAGAGAGGCTGGTAGAAGGGTACTCAGTTTTAACTGGTGGTAGCTGTTTTAATGCGAGGAACAAGAAAGATGTTATCAAAAGACTTCTCCAGAGAGCACACGTGGGCCTGGCATCAGGTGTAGGAAGCAGTAATGGCCTGCTTCTGAAAATGATCGAACTACTGGAGTATCTTAGTTGTTGGACATAATCTTTAGCTTTTACTTTCTGTTGTAGCTAGTGCAAGAATGGCATAGAAAGCCCTAGAGGATTCTCTAAAACCTATCCCAATAAACAAAGTATCTATAATGAACAAAATTAGATACGAACATCAAATGTTTACCATTTGCCAGCTTAGTCTTTGCTGTTTATGCTGATGTGTCCCTAATCTTGGCTCCAAAGATTAGAGACACAGACTACAGGAAAGTTTTATTTGAGAATATTTCTCTGATTCATGTCATATAGCTGGAATTGTGGTTATATGCTGCCTACTGTGACTTATCTGTATACAGTATTAATGAAGATATCTCAAAAATAATAGAAAGTTTTAGTGACTAGCCAGTATTTTAGAGTATTGGCAATAAAATTTAATAGCAAATATTCTTTCTTTGCCAAAGCAATGACGCATATGCTGTGGAACATCTTTATGTATTTTCATCATTATATGTTTGACATTTATCCTTCTTCATCTTGAGAAATTCTGTTGCATCCAATAATGCACATCAAGACATGGAGGGAAAAAAGCTTGCAACAGCAGCAGTGAAAAAAAAAGCAATTACTTCAATTTAATTTGTTTCAGGGATCAATGAACCTTTTATCTGTGTGCCATATAACATAGCTGAACATTCACTTCATTTTATAAGCTCCCGACTGGTACTATGGGCAACTGAGCAAACCTTGTAAAAATTAAAAAATAAAACCTAAACCAAATGCTGAGAATGGAGTTTAGAACAACCATGTAAAAAGAAAAAAAAATACAAACAAACACTAAATGTTGGGAGGACAGACAAATATTATCATCTGATTTGTGTCTGGTATAAGAAAGACAGGAATTTAGATTACTAATTTGTGATAAAGCAAAGTGAACCCCTAAATGGTGTAAGTGGAGTCTTGAAAAACTCTGACAATTAATTTGATGACCTGGAAAGTTATTTAGATGTAAAGAATCTGTAAGAGATCTGCAAGGTATTCACACATCCTCTTACTGCATGGCATTTTGGTGGCATAGAGGACCTCCTTTACGTAACTGTGAGCTGGCAAATATGTGTGATCACATTGCCTTGAAGTTCACAATCTTCCTAGACAATCCATCCTGATACCTGCCTATTCTTCCTATTAGAAGATTAAAATACTGTCTTTTCTTGCATTTAAACTTCATTGCTCTCTGTCTTATCTCCAGAGTTCTGAGGTGTTGTTTGTTTTATTTCTCTTTTGCTGCATTCTTTCACACATGTGAAAGCTGTTGTCATGACTCGAGTCTTCTCTAACCTGAACAATACAGATTGTAGTCGTTTTTCCCTAAGGGCTCTCTAGTTCTTGGTTTCAAGCCAGTCCATGTTTTTTCATGGGTCTTGTTTTGCTCTCTCGATCTTGTTCTGCCCTGTTACTTGTGCTGGTGCTCAAAATGCCTGCTTTGTAGTTTGTTCACAATGTGTATAATGCCCATATGTGAATTGACCAAGATGTATAGAACCTACCATCCTCAGAGCTCTTTGTTTGGACTTTAGTGTTTTTAATTGCTTTCAGGATGTGCTACATACAGAGCAGTTTTCTTCAAAGGTTACATTTGCATTATCAGCAGAGAATATGGAAAACGGCACAATTTTGGTTGATTACAAACTACAGATTCTCTAACTGGCACTGTAATTCTAATTGCTTCTTTCTGGGCTCTTCCATAAAGTTTACCAGCTAATTTGCACAACCATGCTCAGCTGTGAGAAGCAATGGCTCAGTCGGAGGCTGCAACAGCTTCCTCTCTTCTTTGTCTGGAGCATCTGTTATGGTAGAATAGTAAACAATTTCTTTTTCTGAATAATTCCAAATAATTCATCTAGTGTAATTCACTCCAAGGAAATCTTAGATAGCACACACATGCCTTTTGTTCTTATGCAACTTCCTACTAGTAAGAATATGTCTGATTGTTGTATGTGAAGCTAAGTGAATGTATTAGCCAAATGGAGTGGGAGCCTGACAATGATGGCACAGAGTGGCAGACCTTTATTGATGCTAAAAACAAAGCAATGTCCAACAATGAAAACCAAGTGCTCTTGGAAACATACAGTAAACTTTCTTTTAAATTCAGTTTTCAGTAAAAACGGAAGAAAAGAGAGAAGAAACTTCATTCTCTGTACAAGAATAATTAAGCCCTAAAAGAACAAAAATGCTTTTGTGGGACGAGGAGCATCAGTGGTTTCTGTACTTTTAGCTAGGGCAGGAATGCTGTCATCATTGGACTCCTACCCAACAGTATGCTTGAGCATATTAAATTTATTACAAATTATTTTCAATCAGCATTAAAACACTGTCCTGTGAAGAACTCTGCTTTAGCTCTTTATCAGTGTCTGTTTCTCCTCTGCTTCTACAGGAAACAATACTGTTTAAAATGGAGAGGGAAGAAGTTACTGCAAGAGCTGGGCAATGCAAAGGGTTTGCAAAGGAGCTTTTTAGGCTACAGGTTGGTAATTTACCACTAACTCACTGCTACAGTGCCTTCTTGAAATGAGAGGAGCTCTGCAATAAAGTGAAGGAGTGCGGAGTGCCTTGTAGTCCAGTGCTGAGAGAAATCAGCTGGTTACGAGTGCTAGTGGATGTGAAATCAGGTTAAAGAAAACAAACATGATTTTGTTTCTAGAGCCAAGCTAAATCCCAATCTTTCTTGTCAATGTAGTCAAGGATTTGCAAAACAAGGTGGAGAAGACATTAGAGTTGGCTTCTGAACTGAGCATGAAGGGAAGGGGTGGCTTTCTTAAGCCCAAGTAACACACCTGGGTACTTTGTGCAATTAAGTGCTGCTTCTCACAGCCAGATGACCAGTCTTCAATTGCTCAGGTGGTTTAACAATTATCCCAAACAACATGTATTTACAACATGCAGAAAGCTCTCTACAGTGCGCAGTGGGCAGTCCTTCCGCTCCAGAGCCTGGTATCACTAAGTGGTCATTGGATCTCAACTGGGTTATGCTAGACAATAGTAAAAGAAGAGGACAAAGTATAAAAAAAAAATCTTCAGCTTTTCAACAAGTGAGAATGAGCAAAGCCTCAATAGTCTGTGCTAAAGCTGATGCTTTATATTCTTATAATTTAGGAGAGGGGAAATGATGTTGTATCAATATTTTGAAGAGGGCATAATATTCAGGTAGAATTTACAAAAGAATATGAGGAATTCTAGAGACCTCACCAGGGCTGAGTGATCTGAGCATCACAGTGACAGTTAAAGTTTATGATAGATGAAGACTAACTTTTGATAAAGGCAGGACAAATCTGTGATCTGAATTACCCATGTGAATGGTAGGGATCTAAACTAATGGTAACTACTCAAGAAAAAAAAAACCATCAAACTGTGGACAGCAATTCAGTAGAAACAGCAGTCATGAAATAGCAGCTAATCTTAAAGCTGAATAAGAAATTGGATGGAAAAATTGGCTTCTAAGTTCCTTAGGAGCTAAAGTGATATATAAAAATCTAAACAATGGGAATTTGCCATTCAAAGACAAGCATAACTGGCTGCTGCGTTTAACATCCCAGGCCCCACTTGCTCACTGGGTTAAAGGCTGTGCTGAATTCTTGTCATAGGCATCCTTTGAATCTCCTGACATCACTTAGTAAAGTGTCTTGCAAGTGAGATTGGGCATTGGGACCATCATGGCATCTGATATCAAGAGAGCAAGGAGCACCCCAGATGGATTATTGTTCTCCATTACCCTATTCCAGTTTTCTTTACTGGAATACAGTCAAGTACCCAGGTACTTGGGAGACCTGGGTGAAATACTCTGCCTTTGATGGGCAGTTCTTAGCTGTGGTGCTGTGACTGCTGTTCCCATTGACTGTGCATATTGATGGGCTCACACCCGGGGTGGAAGATGATCCAATTTGCTCTTCACTCAAACTGCTCTCTGGGTGAGGAGAGCTGTAAAGAGGTGTTGCTTTCTCCCACCTTTTTGGCTTTACTCTGTAGAAAGGGTGTTTCACAAAAATTTAGAGTTTAGGACACTGGTCCTACCTGTGGTCTGGCACTGCTGTCAGGCTCCATCAGGAATTGCATTGTAGTGTGTGGCTCAGTCTGTGCACGCAAAGATTGGATGTGCCTGGCACAATGGGACTGCCCTGACTGGGGCCTCTGTATGCTGGACTAAAGCAAGTGATAATATTTTGCTTTTGCTCAACTTCTACAGCTCAACTTCTACAGGCTGCAATAATAATCCTGGTATTTTAATAAGAACTCCTCATAATCTGTTAAATTAAACCTGAATACATCATGTAAAGAGTATCACAGGATGTTTTTGAAGCCTTCTGACAGATAAATGATGGACGCGATGCTAGAGATCACAAGACAGTGAAACGAATTTTCTATATTCAATTTACTTTGATGAGAGATTAAATTGGAACAGCTATTGCATCGATTATGGATGTTTGGAAAGAATTTCTGTCCTGCCTCATTTCTGTAGATACTTACTTTGAATGATCCTTCATCTGGGGTTGGACTAGATGATCTTCAAAAGTCCCTTCCAACCCAGGCAGTTCTGTGATTCATTAACAGTCCATGTGGAAGGAAATGATTGTATCCTGGGAGGTTTCTGTGCCTCCTGCCATCTCATTGCTGCTTCATAAACCTTAAGTGAGATCTTTATGTGCAGTGGGACTCGGGAGCTGCAGCCTGCCAGAAACGAAATGTTCCTCCTTATTTTGCCCCAGGGAGAACTTGCAGGTAACTTACCTCTACCTTCAGATGCGATTATTCATCACATAGCAGCACTGAGGGTTTTCTGGGAGAAGTCAGGTGTTACATGAGCTCATGTGAACTAATATTATCACATCAGCACAGTGAGCATGAGTTGTTTTCTCCATGTCATACAGGACAGAATTTACACAGATAATTGTAAATACTGCTAAAATGAGAAATTATCATAACTTCGCCCTTACAAGATGACGTCTGTATTCCATCCAATATGGGAGGCATATTTCAAAAGACATGTTCAGAGTCTTTTATCAGTCATTATGTGAAGTACTTCCAAAAAAATTACATTTCCGTTCAAAAGCAGGTGTCATTCCTTGCGCAGAATAATGCTATGTCAAACCTTTTTACCTGGTAAATGTGAAAATCCACTCAGACTTTGATTACCTTGAATGACCATAGCCATCTCCTCTCATGCATCTGGAAATACAACAAAGCTTTATAAAATGAATATACAGAGAGAATTGGTTTTATTTTTTTTGCAGGTATATCAGCACTGAGCAACAGGAATATATGCCAAAACTGAACACCAGCACAGTTTGTAGGGTTTGTTTGTTTCATTCTAGCAGAGTTTTTACTGATTAAATTTAATATTCAAATAATCAAAGAAGCCAAGATATTTCACTGGAATAAAATCAATGCTTAGAGTCTGGAAAATACCTTAAAACTACCTTTCTACTTTTACTGGCATGTGTGGTTTTAAAACTGCAAGCTTGCTCTAGCTTCATTGATGGGTTTAGAGAACATTCAGTGAACATTTAGTGATAATTACTGATCAACCCAATTTGCCTCAAATTTAGGAACATTTGTTTTTGCAATCCGCTCTACTGAAGCTAGCATTGTGTTGAAGTTAACTCTCTGTACTTGCACATACAGTGTTTTGCATGTGGGGCAAGGTGTGCTCCCTGATTCATGTGTTATTTTGTATTATGATCATGTTGCAGTTATCTGCCAGAGGAGATTTGAAAAGCTTTTTTTGTCTGGGCCACTGGAACAAAGCTTGTGTTTTTTCACCCTGACCATGACAGAAATCCTTTAGGGAAACATCATTGCTATGGTTAAGGTTAATTCTGCTGTGGTAAATCTTCCTAGAGTCTAACAACATGGAGAAAGCATAGTTTCTTTTTGTGGAGATTAGTTGCTGTTTGGTACGACAACTGAAAACGAAAACTGTGAGGTTTATAACATTTTTATTTTTATTGCTGCTATTAGGAACTCCGGTTGTGCAGTCTGCAAGTAAAATGGTGAATTCTCAGGGAATTTGTCACGATGAAGGACTGGCAGATCAGACCTGAAGTGTAGTTTGTAGGACGGGAAATACGTAAAGGGTCTTTTTCTTGTCACCTGGCATGGTTCTGCCTGTGCGATACATGCTCTGCAAAATTCATCATGCTATTGTCCCAGCCCTGTAACACGTGGCCCCAGAGATACCTTACTGTATTTGTAGCCTATTGGTAATGTCACGTGCACCAAACTTAAGAATTAGATTCAATAAGAAAATACTCAACCTGAATGTTCTATCAAAGAACTACTGGCTTCTTCTGTGTTGAAAGTAAACACCGTTCTCACATATGACTTTGTATTTCAAGACAGAAGCCAGGATACCGATCCTTGAATAAAATGCTGTTCCATAAATAATTATTTTTATTCAGTCAGGAAAATTCATGCAACTCTTCAGTGTCATCCCTATCCTGCTAATATTCTTTAGAATTTATGGTTCAGATATTTGCTAAGTTTTGATTAACTTAAGCCTTTATTCTTTCTTGATTCTTCTCCAATGCACTTCCAAAATGCTCTTTAAACGGAACCTGTCTTGACAAACGTGCCAATGCTTATGCTTTTCACTGCCTTGACCATGTTTACACTACATAAAGTGCTGAAGGTAATTATTTGAAGCTTGCCTGTTTATCTCATAATTGGATGCATAAAATGGCATTTAATTACCTTTTCTCTAGAAGTCCTGCTGTATTCCATAGAAGCTCAAGGTGCTTTTAAAGTTGCATGGGATCACAAAACATGGATTTAGTAGCTTAACTGAGTTGTTCAAACACGAGCATTTTAGCCATTCAGGCTGAGGGTCTTTTACAGAGTGAACTGGGCTTAGCACACCAAGGAAGGTTGTTTGCTTTGGAGCTATGACCACAGGCAAGATTTGCTGAGGGCAGTACCAAAAGTTTTCTTGAAATACACTCAAATCTTTTCATGGAAAGTTTCCTCTGTTAACCCAGCTTGTAAATTGTTAAGCTGTACAACTTTTAATCTTTTCCTTCCTTAGTTTTTTGTTTCTTCAAAGTAGTAGTTACAGACGGAAACTTACAAAGTGCTGAGCACTGTACTCCGTCCCCATCAAGCAAACTTCTTCATGTTAATCAGGCTCTGAAAAATGCTGCCAAATTGGAGCTAAATCTCTGCACATCCCCTGTATTTCTCCAGCTGGGCACCTTTTTCATTCCTGTGGAAGGATGGATGTGCTGCTAAGACACAGAGCTTGGGCTGGGAAGATTTGAAGTCCAGTTTGATCTGCTGCAGCCTCATTTACTCATGGCTTAATTTAAAAAACAGAGATAATAAGTATTTTGTCTTTTTGATTCTGAACTTTTGGGATGGCATTTATTTCTTAGCCATGCAAGAACATTAAGACCTTATTTTCAGATCTTATGGCATGCTGTAAATAATGACTATCACTTACAGGACAGACATTTAACCCTTGGGCTGATTCTGATTAGGACTCCTATTACCCAGCTTTGAAGCAGAAACGTCTCGGGAGGGCTTGTTGTAACTGAGCTCTGTGCAGCACTCTGTAATTGCATAGCAAATAGTATTAATGCTTCAGATAAGATTTTATTCAAAGCTTTGTACTTCCATATGTATAAAAGAAGGGTGAATTTCAGACCATCTTTACATGACTTCATTTTCAGAAAAGCAATGTTTTAGACCTTTAGAAAAATGAATTAAAATAATGAACATTCATTATATCTACATTTTAAAATGCCAGACTCCAGCATCTGCTTGAGTGAAAGTATATCTCAATTTTCTCTCTACCTTTGTTGGTAATTGTCATAATTGTAGGGTACCATATAATTTTTTGCAATTCTGTATATTACCTCTGTACAATTCTTCCCACTTGAGCTCCATATTGCCGCTTTCTCATTAATATCACTAAACACTAAATCAATGAACTTTAAGGACACCAAGGTTAGTAATGTGGCAAAGTATTAATCCATTAAACATCCAGACTGTAAATCTATTACCTATCTCTTTTGAAGAGGTTATAATACGCCATACAATTAATTATCTGGAACTGGAATACACTTAATTTCTGCGAACTGCAAAATGGAGCTATTAGTAGAAAACATTACACCTCCATTATGAGAAGTAAAGCAGTAGATTTCTAAGGTGTGAAGACCTTTTAGCAATCTCTGATGTAGCTTGCCTACACAGCACCTTCTGTGAAACATTTGTGCTTGCAAAGACAAGCTCACATCAACTGTTCTGATAATAGTGATTTACACTTGCTGTGTTACCTCTCTGTCAGCGTATCTACATAAGATTTAGTATGTTCTTTTCAGGCTTTTCACAAACTCTGCTTTCTTTTTCAGAATAAGAGGTGAAAATCTGATAAGTGTCATATGAAACAGCAGACTGCTAAAGTGATGATGGATGAGTGAAAGCTGGAAGACAGAACTGAATTACCTTACTGTTGGCTGATGTTTCTGGAAGTGCTTCTTCAACACCAGCAGAAGTTGATGGTAAGAGGCCAAAAGACATCTCTGTGCTGTGCTAATACACCCAGCAGCACACACATTAGTGCAAAAAAGAAACAACCCCAAAGTGTGTGTGTGTAAATAATTCTGTACTAATTTTAAGAGCCCCGTTTAAACTTCCATCCATAAGAAGGTGCAGCATTTTGCAGTTGTATATGATACTGTTAGCTGTGCTTAAGCTCCACTTGATGTTACACACATTTGTGCTTATATGACTGAATAAAAATGGGGAAAATAGATCCTGGAAGTAGGGGGTCTTCTTGACTAGCTCACAACGCTGTTACTCTGCAGTATCTCCAGGAGGGAAGGCAGTAACATTTTGTGGGCAATATGTAAAAATATCCTTATAAATAACTATTGGAAGAGGGTAGGATAAACCCTGGAAGTGATACTGTTGTCTTAAAAGAACCCCAGCTGGTAGTCCTTGGCTGCTTGCCGGTTAGTTCATTCACAGAAACTGTTAGAGGTATGCAATACAGATATCCATAAATGCTGATGTATAAGAGGATAAGGTTACTAAAATAATAAAAGAATTTACATTAACATACATAAATGAACACTGTTGCAGATGAAAAGTGAAAAAATTCATAGTTTTTGTGCATTTTTCTGTCATATGCTGCAGTGTCTGTAAACGTCCTACAGGAGAAAATGCTTTCTTTTGTTTTGGTGGCACCAGTATGGCCTATTTGAGAGGGTTTTGCAAAAATGAGGGAATAATTTGAGTGTATTGTTATCCCATTTCCACTTCACAGTGTATATCCCAGATTTTCTCTTATTTAAGTTTCCAGTAAAGCTCTTGTCAAATATTTTTCCAATGGAAATAAATTGATAACAATAAATTGAAAACAACACAGCAAAGGGCAGTGCTGCCTGTGACATCTCACACATGCATACCCAGCTGTTCTGTTGTCTTTGCTTGTTACCGTCTGTCACCAGATGATAACAGAATAATTCTGGAGATACTCATTGTTCAATTAATTGGAGGAGAAGGGGTTGTTGCTTTTCTAAGGTCCTGTTTTGTGGTGCCAATTGCAAGAAGGGTTAATAGAATACATCTTGTACGGTCTTAATGATGTGGGCTTTTCTTTGCCACACATAATTAAAATTCATGAGGTAGTGGGTTAGGAGATATTAGAAGAAGGTCCCCGTGCAGAAATGTTATATAGTGCAATATAATTAATAGAACAGCAAGTCTTTAAAGTTAACTGTTTTACTTTATTTGGCCATTTAACGATAACTTTCAAATAGAAGTCCAGAGGATAGAGCAGTCTGATTTTGAAACAAAAGCATCCCTTTTAAAAATGATTTGAAATTATTATAATTATTGATAAGAATAATTAACTTCCTCTTTAATAAATCATTTTAAATCTATACAAGTCTTGTGCTGAACCTGCTGTGATAATGTTTGCTAAAAAATATACTATGTACTGTTGGAAACGCTTGTGATTTTCCCAAACCTGGCAATATTTTCCTGCAAACAGTAAAGATTTTAAGAATTTAACATGAAATGTAGTGAATACTGCAAAACTCACTGGCTCTTGCCCATGTTCTAAAAATGTGTATTTACTAAAGTGGGGTTAAACGTCTCTTAGTTCTCTTTGGTTCTGATACTTAGCATTGTGGCAGATGGTGAGGTTAACAAGGATGAACCAGTCAGAAATTGGTCATTAGCAGCTAAGTGCAACATCATAACCTTTCTCTACACTGCAGGTGTGGGGTAAAAAATGGTTCATTGCCTTTCTAAACAGTCATCTCTTGATGTGACTGGTTGCTAAGTTTTACATGTTTCCAAGACAGAGAAGCTTCCTTAGTCTAATTTCTGTTTCTTGCACTAATACACTAGGATCTGCTCTCAGAGTATTTGCTGGGCATCCTAAGACCAGGAGAGAAGCATCCACAAGGGACTTCTGCTTCAGAAGAGATTTCTGAGTGCATCCCTCCTTCAAACTTACAATGTACACATCCATCGCTCCAGGCACCTACCTGAGGAATTTTCTAAGCTGCGGAGTCTTTACGCTTGCTGGTTTAACCCAGCTGGTAATGACATAACAGAACAGAAAGAATCCAATTACATGTATCTCTGTGCCACAGAAGCACTAAGCTAAAAGCATTGGAAATTATATAACTTTGAAAATAACAAGAGATGGGAGCCCCTTTAGTATTATCCCTCATTTCCTGAGTGCCTGGGCAGCATCTCACCTCTGTGTCCTTCTGACATATAGCAATGGTGTGCCCCTCTATCTCAGGTTGGACTCCTACATATAGGCGAGTCTCTGTCTCTCATACATGCTGCTCTGGAAAGCTCCAGCCATTTCCTACCTCTTTTTCACAGGGGAAAACATTATGGCAGAAGAATAAGAGTAATTTAGACTAATTGATGGATCTCAGCTGCTCTTAAATACAGTAGTTCTGTGTCCAGTAGCTTTTCTGAGCTGGGTAGTCGCTTGGAAGGCAGTTAGTAGGCTGCCTTCAGGCAAACTTGCATTTATCGTATGATACAGATATATCTAATTTATTTTCATTTTTTTGGGGTATTTTTTGTATTCTGAAGGCATAAGTTAAATAAATCAAGTCTCATTTTGGCATCCATATTTTAGCTGATCAAAACTTCAAGCTATCTAGCTGTCAAATGTCAAAAAGCCCCATGTGCTAAATAGCCCCAGTTCTGTGTATGTATTAATTAGCCCCAGTTCTGTGTATGTATTAATTAGCCCCACTCCTGCCTATGTGACAGGCTTGTAGTGGGAGAGGGAATAAAACTAAGCAGCTCGATAGATTATTTGGAAATGGTGCTAGGACAGCTGGACATGTTGCCAGCTTGTCACAGCCCAGAGCAGAGCCTGGCCTCCTGCTGCTGTTTGAACTTGTGTGTGTGTGTTAGGGTGGGGAGGTGGAACTGTTCTGGAGGCAGCCTGTCCCACCAACAGACATTACCTGCTATTCCTTGCTTGGTGGAGGTTAATGCTGGCTCAGCCATCTCTCGATCCTTTCTAGAAGCAGTGAATGTCATGGGAGATCTCCTGTTTTCCTTTCCTCATCTTCCTCCATCCTGGAAGCTGCTGGACTGAGGTCCATCTGCAAGGTTGGGGTCCTTCAAGAGCCCCAGGAGAATAAAATGTAACCAAGTTCTCATTTTCATGAGTATTAGCCAGTGCCAAAACCCAGAGAAATGTGAGGCATAATGCTAGTGAAGACAGTTGGCTGTGATGGGCTAACATGGTTTAAATAACATAAAGTTTTGAAAGAAAAAAAGTGTGCATTTTCCTTGTAGGGGAAAAAACCCCAACAAAACCAACCCAAACACACACACAAAACACACATGCATCTGACAACAGATGAGACTTGTGCCTGGAAATACGTTTTATCCTCCCACGAAGACATTTCTTAATTCTTTCAGAGCAGTAATAGATTTAAATTGATCCAGGACAACTTTACTAATGATGAAATCCAACTTCCATCTGTACTCTGTGTTTCTCAGCTGAACTAATTTGAATGCAAAATAGGAATCAAAGAAGTGACCGTTATGCATAGAAAAGAACAAATAGAGTTTTAATCTTATTTGCATTGCAGGTGTTTTGAGCTATTAATTTGAATGATAGTAACCTATATTTGGTTAGCGGAAAAATGACATACTCTATGACATGTGTCACAAGTCAGATTCTTCTGCTGTAATTTCTAACCTCAGTTTTGAATGCTGTCAGCATCATCTAGAACTAAAAAAAAAGGGAGCAACTCATCTCCATGCCAATTGAACAAACACTGCTGTATGATTTAAATACCTATAGCTTCATCATTTACCCGGTTTTATGCTTTCATTTTGCTAAGCATGAGGTTGGTGATTAAACTGGTGCATAATTATTAGCAACAGAGAGGCTGTTGTCAGATCTCCCAGTTTTCTGACCAGGTGCAGGCTTCTCGGATTCAGTTGGAGCCTGCCTGTCAGTTTTATGAACAATCCAGCAGAATAAGTGACTGATTTCCTGTTATCATCATAGAGGCAGTTTTCAGCAGATTGTCACAGTAAACCTCCGTTTCTGAATAGTGTAATGAACATTCTGATGTTTGCAAAAGCATTTTTTCATATATAGACATGTGTATGAAGTGTGAGTGTGAAAGAATTAACAATCTGATCCCAGTATCTGTTCTCCTAGCTCCTTATTTGTATCCTTTTATTAATATCCATTTCTTTCACTCTAATGTCAAAGTCAATCAAATACTTTGTGATAACGAAACTGAACAGAAGCATGGCCTGCTAAATTAATCCAATGTGATGTGGACTTCAAAAGATTAAATTTCTTTGCTCTGTTTCTCCAGCACACTTTCATGTTCAAGACCTAGATGGCTGTTTTTCCAAGTGTTTGTCCAAATCTCAAATTCAGGCAGGATAATGTAGGCTGTGCATTGAAAGAGCAACCAGTTTTTCCATCAGCTTCCTGCAAGGACAAACTCACTCTGGGTTCCGAGTGTCTTTGTGGGGCTTGAATCTCATGTCTCTACTGGTACTAGCTGAGGTGATGGCTACTGACAGAGTGGGTAGATGCAGAAGCTTATCCTGTAGAGCTGAAAGAGACCTGGCTGATGTTTTCTGTCATTCCTACAAGGGATTTACTTATGTTCATCTTTTCCTAGTACATCCACCCTCTGGTTTTTGTACTTGCTGCTGCTTTGGTAATCTATCATTGATGTAGGAACCTGGATGAAGAACAGGAGCCCTGTGGCCAGAAGCACAGTGTGATGGCAGGGCATGTCCCTGGGCTCAGGCTCCAGCTTTTCTGAACTCTGCCCATGGTCCACCTTGGCCAAGTGGTGTAGGAGCCGTCTGGGGTGTAACACTGTGCCCAGCAAGTACGTGGCATCACGACTGAGACCTAGCAGGTGCCTATAGTGCATCTGACTACTTATTGGTTTGGAATCACTTCCTCTTCTACCAAGTTGGAGCAGAGAGCCCTTGCTCTGGGGAGTGGCAGCCAGTGTGGAAAACTTCACACAGCTGGGTGACCAGACAGCTAAGAGAGGACCCAAGCCAGTAATCTTGGCTTATGCAAACTGGTTTTAGAGGATGTGACCCTGTTCTGCTTTCTTCAATGTACCGTCATTTTTGCCAATTTCCCAACATAATTTGCTACATAGTTTTGCTGGATCAATCTTAATACACATGTGGAATAAGCATCCAAGCTAAATATATAGACTGTTCGTTGAGAAGGGAAACATTTTGTCAATGTGCTTTTAAAGTGTTATTCTGCAGGATAAAAAGTACCATGTTGGAGAAAGCAATCCATAAACACTGTTTTTCTCTTTCGCTATATTGTACTGTAAATTTGTTAGTGGACTTGACATTTCTACCCCTCCTTGAAAACACTCATCTGCTCTACCAATACTGGAGCTGAATTGATGGTGAAGCTTTCAAGTACATCCTACTTGCCTGTGAAATAGAAACAACTAACTAGAAATTCATGCACAATAATTATACACTAACAAGCCTGTTTATTCTTTGTCTTCTTTCAAAATATGTGCCCTGCTACTCACAACATAAAAACAACAATAAATAACTTTGAATGTTAAAAAAATAGATCATAGAGGTAGGCTGATTCATTTAATGCATGTATACAGCAGGATGAAAGAGTGGGCCTCCTTCTGCGTCATTGGAGGGAACTGCAACCCTGGCAAAGATGAGGAAAACTGTTGGGGAGAACAGTTTTGGGCTGAAAAAAGGGGATTGAGGTGTAAAGACAATTTTAAATGCTGGTAAAAGGATAGGAAAAAGTTAATTGCTTTATTAACAGTGACTTAGATTCAGATGGAAGTAATTTTAAAACTCAAAAGTATTTCTCAGCCTGATTTTTTGCTTGAAGAGCAATGTCACATTGTTATTTTTGTAATACTGTGCTAATAGCACAATATTTTAACTGCCAGTACTATTGGAAATTAGTATTTGCATTTAAACAAGGCTTCCTGTCCTAGTAGGAACAAGAAGCCTTTCCGATAAGAGTGGTTTTGCAGAGCTATCGACCTTTCGGACTCCCAAGTGTGTTTGCAAGCCCAAAAGAAATTCTGCCACAAAAATAAGCCTTGCACCTGGATCTGGATCTGGGAACTTGGAAATGGTTTTGTGTAGAGATCACCATTCCAAAAGAAATGGCTTCAGCACCTTGTTGAGTGAAATATATGTCAGCTTCAATTTCTACTTCAACTCCTCAGCAGCAAAGAGATGAAAGAGCAGGCTATTCTGGGAGAAAGAAGAGATTTATACCTTCTGATGTTCTCCTAAATACTCATGTTTGTAGTGCTTCACAGTTTTTCATGTAGTATCCTTGCAATATCCCTCTGAAGTGAAGAAGAGCCATGACTCTCATTTTACCAATGGGAATCTGAAAACAGAAAAGCTAAACTCCTTTGATTTGCATCAAGCAGTTTGCTTAAGGACACAGACGAGGTTTGTGGTGAGTGGGGACAGAAGACCTGAAGCTGGAAGATGACAACCTCAAAGCTATCTTAACTACGAAGTCAGTGGAGAGATGTAGACCTTTACCTTTGATAGCCCTGACTATCTACAGAAGTGTGTCCACCATGTGGCCTTTCTTGATCAGTGTATGGCTGGGACAAGGCTGCTGCAGCACAGACATCTCAGTGTCTGTTAGGTGTCTACATTAGTTATGATGCTGTTGATATGTCTTTCCTTTCTCTCGTGTGTTATGTAGTTCTCTTTGGAATGCTAACAGAAGAGATGGCAGCAGCACACAGCTGAGGCTGAGGCATCCAGAGTCAAAATATTTCGGTGTCTCTTCTTTGACTGAGTACTCAAAGATCCAGTTTCTGATGCTCCTGACCTCAGCGGTCCATAAACAGCAAGCATGCTGGTGTCCTGGGAATACAGGCATTGCACCTTGCCACAAACACCCAAATTATACTGATTGTGAAATGGAAGAAAGTGAAGGGAACACCTTGGAAGTGCCTGAGCTGAGAGAGCAAAGCCTTCCCTTAAGTGTTCCCTGACCAACATGCTCTTCCTTATGCTATAGCATTCTCTTTCCAAGGGTTATTTGATATGCTCAAAGGAAATCTGTAAATATTTTAACCCAAGTGTTAAAAACCCCATACCAGGTGCTTGAGAAAAAATAACTGACTTTTAACACATGTTTACTATTATTTGTATTTCAAGGTTAGCATTATAAACAGGTTTTGGTCATTTCTTACCTAAGAAATAACTGCCTTCATCATCATTTCTTCCCTGTTTAATCTTTGAGAGAGGAAATGAGGGGAAAGTGGGAAGAGGGAGTGAAAGGGGAGGTTTGCTGTTGACTTGAACAGTTCTAAAGGATGTTTTCATTTCCTCCACTTGTTTGCTCCTAGGAAGAGATCAAACACAAACAATCTGCCTACTTTTATTGACTTGAGCCAAAATACCAGCATAATTTCACCTGAAAGCACAAGGAGTCGCTTCACGCACTTTTGCAGGCAGACGTGCCTGCCCCGAGCCAGAAACTATTCCTGCCCTACTTCACTCAACACCAAGTTTTAAAGAGATGATCAAGGTAATACCTTACTTCAAATACTTCAGCTAGTCAAGGCTAAGTTTTCCCTTTCTAGCGGTATCTTTTTGAGAGGTAGGGTATTTTCAGGTATTATCAGCGCTGTATTTCCTTCTCACTTTAAGTCAAAAAAAAACCTCCAAACTTTTACCAAAAAAAAAAAAAAAGAAAAAAAGAAAGAAATAAGAAGGTGGCAATTTTTCTAAAAGACACCATCAAAGAAACCAAAAATTCAATTTGGTTTTTATCTCTTAATTCCAGAAAGTGAGTGAGCTTCCATTTGGTTTAAATGGATGAGCTTTCTGACTGGCACAACAAGCAGCAATATTCGATGGATTTGTAATTTACCCTAAAAACTATCTGGTCTGATTGAAAATAATGATGTCTGACTGTGCAGGGTCAGTGAGGCGCCCTTTGTTAATGCACAGCTAACCAAGATCTACCATGCACAGATGCTGGAAAACCAATTAGCTATTCTAAGAAGCATTGGCAGATAAAATGTCCTGATTAATCACACAAAATACAAGTATTCCCTTATTTCTGTAACTCCTGTTTGAAAATGATCACTAATAGTTCTGAATGAATTAGTTTAGTTGCTGAATATCCCAGTAGGGTTTGTTTGGAACCAGATATAATTTGAATATCATCTGATGTATGAATCCTTAGGAAAGAACATATGCATATAAACTGATGTCAAATATATTTATACATATAAAGTGTGTATGTGTAAGCAACAAATGAGGCTTGCTTACTCTGCTGTATATCATAAAAAGCTGAAGATTATTAAATTAGCATGGTTAAGTTATGTTAATTTATTTTTATTAGCAGCTTACTACAACATCTTACTGCTGAATGTACTATTTTTCCTGTATGTTATTAATACACACCTGCTAGTATGCTAATGCATTAGTGTTTAAATGATTTAAACAAAAATTCTATCTAGCCTTCAGATGACTTGTTTGACTAAAATTATACTTGTAAAAAGAATTCAATTGCTCTTTCAGTGCATGAATATTAAATAAAATATTCTCTTCTTTTTCTCCACAGAATCAATAGGAAGCACATGAGAAATATTTCCCTGAAATGAAATCGTATTTGATAAAGCATGTTTGTTTATGCAGCTAAAGGTAAGAAAGATCAAGAAGAATAGGTAGAAAGGAGGCCGAAAACCAACAGAGATGTCTCAGGAAGATGCATACACAGTGCACATCTAGTTATGAATTTGGGCTCCCTTTTCAATAATTGTTTTGTCCAGCAAAGACATTCAGTACAACTGCCTGTCCTTTAGGATACCTCTTTAGAGGGAAGGTATCTATTTACCTTTCATCCATCAAATACTACCCATTTTGTCTCATCCTTTCCTCTCAAGCACAGGTCTTCCTTTCTCAAGTCAGAAGGAAGGAAAACCAAGTTAATGCAGCCCTTATTAGGATGTGACTTCTTTTCCTCTTCTGCTCCTGAGTTCATGACTGGAGGGAAATGGCACCTGTACTTCCCTGCTTTCTGCCCACATGTCTTTGCTGGCTCTCAGAAAGAACTACCTAGAGAGCAGGGGTTGTGCTTGGTGTCAGGCTTGGACCAAACTTCACAAAGGCGTTGTCTGGATTGGAAGTTTTTGCTTTCCAGACACTTGATTAGGGTCAAAGTAGATAGGTAACAGCTTAGACAGTGATGTAAAGAGCTCCTTATGGAAACACACTGATTAAGACCAAATACCTGTTTTCTTCTTTTTTCTTATGATGAGGTTTCAGCCATTCATGC
>JANHGB010054511.1:18690-36537 GCA_026283785.1 Coracopsis vasa
TTATTGGAGCACCCCATTTCTGTCCTTTATTTGAGCTGAACCTGGAGGCACACTGGGCTACCATCCAGCAAACAGCTCATGAACACTCACTAAAAATATGTTCTGGTATGGTTATATCCAAAAACATCTGTCCAGCAGATACTGTTGTGCAACAGAAAGAGCTTGTAGGCTGCCAGTTACAACCTTGGAAACCAAGTGTCGTCATTAAAAAGTTGATTAAAAGGGTAGCATTCAGTCCAGGGAAGAAAGCATGTGGAGAGCCTGTGGTTTCTACCATATTCTGCTGCTTCACAGGTCTCTCAGGAAGAATACAAAGACCCTTTAGGCCAGGACTGGGAGCAAGCAGATACAAAAAACTTAAACCTATCTCCCCTTTGTTCTTGCAGGCTGCGTTTGAAGGTCAGCCACTGAGGGTACCTTGAGGGGGACACAAGGGTAAGAGTGAAAGTGGGTTCCTGCAGCACCAGGAACACAGCCTTGCCTTCATTCATCTTGCAGGTAGATGTCAGGATATCAATGCTCATGTGCTGTATGTCTTAATGAAGTGCCATAGAACTTTGTTTGGGTACACATTGCTGTAGCGTAAACAGCTCTCTGTCCTGGAAGGGGAGATGTTTTGCAAGCATATGTTTTTTCCAGCTAATTCTTAACTATGTGGGTGTCTGAGCTAAGAGGAGAAAAACCAAACCAAACCAAATCCAAACCAACAAAACAATCAGAGAATTTGAGCAGGTGCACGTATGCCTCTGTGTGTGGCATGGCTTTAAGATATTAATGAAGTGATCCTTAATTTTGTTCAATGAAAACCTATTCTCCGTATTTTTGCTCTATAAAACAATACACAACATGAGAGAAAATGTATTCAATTATGCCTCACTCTGCCTTCACATGTAATGGCTTAGTGCTATCTCTAATAAACCTAAAAATGAGGAAGGAAAGTACAGATCACTCTGTCCAAGGTCTAATTTTTTGTGCGTGCATTATATTAACTATCTCTGCCCAATTTTGTGATAATAAGGCAAATAAGGAAAAAGCTTCAGTTGAAAACCTCAGCATATAATCAGTAATTACAAATGGGTAGTGCTTCATTGCAGGGGTTTTTACGGTTTTTATGGATGGTAAGAGTCTTGTTTAAATATTTGAATATAATTTCCCAGAATCAGTTAGGTACCCTCATTGTAATGACCGCTGATGGAACTGTACATGCACTCACTACTCTGTTTTTGAGATTGTGGCCCCTGAAGTCCATAGTGTTTGCTTATCATTTGCTTCAGCACAGGGCTGCTTTCAGCCATAGGTGGATATTGAGGTCCCAGGGTGATATCTCTATATAGGGGAGCTCAGTAAAGCATAGGAGCAGTGATACTTTTCCTGTGGAGAGACTATAGATTTATCTATAGCTCCCCAGCCTTTGGTTTAGCAAGAGACTTAAAGGATGTGACTTACTCAAAATCACTCTCTTCCTAAAAAATGAGGGAGAAGGTTTGACTAACTCACATTGAACTAAACCGAGGAGATTCATATGCTGCAAAAACAGAAAAAAGAAAGTTCCCTCCCTGTTTCACACGTGTTTTCAAAAACTTAACAGACAACAGAGAGGTTTAGAGACTCTTTTTGTCCAAAAAAAGGACTGATAAAGAAATTATATAAAGTTTGAATGGAATAGATTTGCAACTGAGGACCACGTATGCTCTAAGAAAAGACTAGTACACAGAGCCGAATCACTCCTCAGACTCAGAGCATTAACAAACCTGTCCAGATTATGAAGGAGCTGAACAACACTTTTGAATTACCAGCTAATACTGTGGAAATTGATCACTTCCTTAAATATCGTAGCCTTTCTTACCTCTTTCTTACATTTAAGAGAGTACTATTAGTCAAAAAACAATTATTTGTTAATTGATTTTGTAAAATTCTCAGCCAGGAGGTAATTTATAGGCTTAATTGGACTAGGAAAAGAAAAAAAAAGCAGTTTCTTACTACCAAATGCACAAGTGCTACAAAGAAAAAGAAATCTTCTTATTCTTGGTCCAAGATAAAAAGTAAAGATGCCAAAAAGGATCTGAAAAAGCCTAAAGAACTAGCTTGTGCCCAGGAGGGAATCACTTTCATGCATACAGCAGAAATTGTTTACTGTTTGGGCTAAAGAGCCCACACTTGTGCAAGGTGCAAGACTAGAAAAAGATGTAGGCAAATTTAACATGATTAAAGTTGGGTTTGCCTTTATATGATTTATAAGGACTAGTTGGTTTTACTCTATATTCACTTGGTATCTTTGTATCTTGGCAGGATTTTTGCTTGCACTAAGCATTTGCAACATCAAATATCCTGAACTGAAGATGAAAAAGGTCTGGAGGACACCTCTGGCTCCTCTCATCCCCTGTATGTTTCTGCAGTCCGGTACTGCTCTGGAGATGTTCCCTTTTGGAGCTATCTACCACCTACTTCTGAATCAAATTCTTCCTGGTGAGCACCAGCTCAGTGATCATTTTGCTCACGAGCTGTTCCACTGAGCACTGCTGCAGAAAGGGTAAGGGAAACTTTCCTTCTGGTAGAGCTGCAAAACATCACAAAATCAAGGGGAATAAGTAAAAGTTGTAACTGGATTGTGCCCATGCATGATGCATTTAGCACAAAAGCCGAAGAAGGCTGTGTGTTGACTGAATAGACCCATACCTGCAATGTGTTTGGAACAAGCAGAAATTTCCAGTTGTTCTTCATAAAATGCTTTTGTTGATGGCTTGAATTTGTGCCTTCACTTCCTGCATGACAAAACCAGAGACATGCACATGAGAAACACACAGGCATTAAGCTGTGTGGGTTAAATTCATCCTTTGTGTAATTCCAGCAACATTTCTCTGCTGGATTTGGAAACTCACCATTTACAGAAAAATCTGGATTGAGTTGAACTTGCATGAACCAAGCCAAATTTGTAATTAGAAGGCCTGGCAAGGGCTATGTCTCTTTCCTGCTTATTTTGTATTTGCCATTGTTAACAAAGAGTGACTGCCTCTGTTATTCTCACGCCAGCTTCGAATCTATGGAGGATTCAGGGAGATGAGAAGCTTGATCTGAGAGAAATTGGAAACATAAGGCTCAAATTAAATCACTCTGCAAAAAAAATGTGGATTTTTAACTATCAAAATGCAGGAAGCAGTGGGTGGCACATAGTACTTTTCCTCCATTTAATTTGACAATTTAGAATATCAACTATTCTTTTGTGAAGGAAATTGGTACACTTAGATTAACTCTTGAATTATACAGGTATTACACAGGTATATATATATATATGAATACACAGGTATTACATACGGCACATAATAATTTTCCTCCATTTAATCTGACAATTTAGAATATCACCTATTCTTTTGTGAAAGAAATTGGTACATATAGATTAACTCTTGAATTATATACTACACAACACAGAATTAAATGTGGTTTTTCCTCTTATTAAAACCTGCTTCTATTAGGAACTACTCCTCTTACTGCTTATTTTTGTTTCTCTTTCCATGACTCCTGTGTCCACACCCTTTCTACAGACATCGTTCTCTATATTTCAGTGCATGTGCCTTCTGATAATAGATACAAAAAATGTTCTCATAATTTATAGACTGGTTTTGGGTTCTTCCTCTTAGTTTATCTCCTGCAGGTTATTCTCACAGGACTAATACTATTTTCCCTTCCTTATATACCTGTGTTATGAGGGTAGTGTTGATAGTAAGAGCATAGCATTTAGCATCCAGCATTCACAGCTCTTGTAAGGGAATTTGTAAGGCTGAGTGCTCCATTGTAGCATCACTTTCCTGGGAGGGATAAACCATGTTGGGGTATTAGGAATCATTGAATCGTATTCTATAGTTTTATTCCTTTCCCAGTATGCTGTATCACCTCATTAGGGTGGTAGGACTCTACACCTGCAGGAACACCGTTGTCTGCGTCTCCTTCCTGCTGTCAGATTTACAGCCTTCTGCTGATGTCACATTTGGCGCTCCAGCTCAGCGAACCTTGGCACTAACATTACTGAGGCTGAAGGTAGTGCTGACCCCTTTTATTTCTTATTTCAGACTCTCTGCACACTCAGGGAGACATTACTATGTCAGTTATACTCACTACACCAGTTACACTATACTACTGGTTTTACTCCGGGCAGAAGTAGGTCCTACAATGTGACTTCCTGTGTATCGCAGGCTGTGGGACTCTTCTGTTGATTTGTGTTTGATCAAGGTTACTGGCTTTTGAGAAACATTCAGCCTTTGTTTAATAATTGTAATTGCCAGAAAATGTGCTTCAAAGACTGTTCCTTCTGAAAAACAGATTTTGCATCACTTTTCCACTGTAAGCACCTCCAGTCTTAACTTTCATCTACTTGCTTTTCTTTGTCTGCTGAACTGAATAACCCATTAGCAAAGTTGTATTCCCTCATATGTACTTACAAACTCATCAAATTACCTTTTAACCTTTTCTTTCATTAACTAAATAGAGTTCCTGCAGTGTTACTAACAGATGCTTCCTTTTTTTCTTTAATCTTTCTCAGTGCTGCCCTGATCCTTCTCAGTTACCAATGACCTTTCTGGGACATGACATACCAGCCCTGATTACATTGATGTCAAGTGCAAGAGCAGGACCAGCTCCTCATGTTTTTAGGAGTTCTAGGGCTCCTTTTTTGGCTACAGAACTGAACTGAGAAAACATGTTCTTTCCTGGGAGTTATGTTCCTGCTTGGACGAAATCTCATATTCATAAGGGACACTGTTTCTCCAAATTGAGTCCCCAGAGATGCCTTCCTTTCTTTGTTTCTAAACATATGATCACCAGCTGGTTTAAATACCATGTTTTTGTTTCTGTTCACCTTGTCACGTGGTAAGATTTAGCTAAGCATTGAATGTTTGCTTTTATGTTCAGCATTTTGTGCTTCTTCCTGCTCATCTATGTATGTGTGGGAGAAAGTGTGTGTGTATTTTTTGATGTGTGGTAATACCATAGATCACCTCTGCTGCATCAGCCCTCTATCATCTTAATTATATACTTCTCGCACAGTCTTTGTGTTATCTACAGCTCTCAACAACTTTATGCTTCCCTACGCATCCCAGGCAAAAAAAGTTAGATGCTGTAGGACTGGTTCCCACTGAACCTCACTAAAACCACACATCTTTACAGTGACGTTCTGCTATTCTTGCCAATTTTAATCCATTTAATGTGTGCAGTGTTGATTCATTGCATTCTTAATCAACGTTTTTTGCAATATATGGCACTGACTGCATAAAATGCCTTGTAGAAGCCCAAATATAGTGACACCATTACCTCTATCAGCCAAATTGTAATCTCATCAGAGAAAGATATCAAATTAGTTTGACAGGATCTATTCGCCAAAACCCCCCACTGAGTGAAGATAATTATACTGCCTTTCTTTTATCCCTTATTAATTGGGTCCTGTATCATCCATTCCTTTATTTTGCCTGGGACTGATGTTAGTCAGTCTGACAATCTCGTAATTACCCGAGTTGTATCATTTATTCACTATTTATTTATTTATTTTTAAATCCCAGTGTTACGTTACTCTTTCCCATCTTCTGGAACTCCGCCAGTATTACAAGAGTTACTGAAAAATAACCCTAATGGTCTGGAGAGGCTTTTATGTAGCTTCTTTTAAACTCTCATATGTTCATTTTGAGTCTTAGTGCTATAAATACATCAAAATTCATAGCTCTTATTTGACGTCCTTATGATGCACTGTGGGAATGAAAATTGTTTCATGATTTTCTTATGAAATGATCACATCATCTGATCTTTGGCCAAATATACAGCAGCTAAATATTGAGCACTTCTGCCTTTTCTGGATTATTTTCGGCAATTTTATAATTTCCAGTTCCACCCTTAGGATTCCTTTTCCTCACTTTCTGTTCAAAATATCTTTCTGACTTATTAGCCCTATTTATCACAGACTTACATACTTTTACTTCATTTACCAGTTTCATTGTGACCTTCATTTTTGTAAAAAGCAAGAATTGGTTTGTAGCTGGTGTGGACTTGAGCATCTCCAAATGGTCATTCACATTTGATCTGTTGATCCTTTTATCCCCAGTGATCTGGACTCCTGAGGGATAGCAACTTCCTTAAAAAGCAATCCCAATGAAGAAATGAAGCAATAATTTAAATAAAAGCCAAGACTTCTGCAAACGGAAAGCTTCCAATAGGTGGCACCTGTCAGAGAAAACCAGAACAGAAAGAAGCTGTTCAGAGAAGACTACCCAGCTTTAGGGATGAGAAAATAGTTTAGCTGTGTGGACAAAAGCTGTGCTAGCACTTTGCCTTCATGGCCAGAGTACGGCCCTGGATCACTGCAGGTGCTGATGCAGATGTGGCCACTTCTGTTATGTGGTTGTATGCTATTTTCTTGCATGTTCCCACCTCCACAGTCATGGGCAGTCTACTCTCAAAGATGAGCTCAGGGCACCTCAAAAGGCATGACTTATTCATAGCTAGCTAATGCTCAAGCAGAAACTCTGTGGTGACCACGCCCTTGCTGTTCCAGTGTGGCAGCCAGAATTTATCTCTGGAAATGTGTGTGTAACTTCAAATAGCCCGGTTGGTGTATTTTAAAGCTTACCGTGCTTTTTCTCTCTACCTGTTTATAAAATGAGGTTAACCTTGAGACTTATTCTGATGTGGTTTCTCTGTCAGAAGCGTTCTTCTTGGTAATGCCTCAACAATATTTAAACTACCAACATAAAACCAGAGACAAAAACCAACATGGAAGTTTGCCTTCCTCTACCTTCTCCCCTTTCCCAGAAAATGTTCACCAGTGTTTCTTAGGAACATGTATGTGATGTTATACTTCAATAGAAGTTACATGGGCCCAGGCTAAACCCCAGCAAAGACAGCACCTTCCTGAGGACTGCTAATCAGGTCCAGGCACAGACTTTTGCCAGCATAAATGATGCAGAAACAGTTTTAATTTTAAGAATGAAACACAAGACCATTGAACTGTGTTAGAATTATTTGAAAAGCCTGGGATTTCAGGGTAAAAAATGACTAGAGAAACCAAACAAAAAAACCCAAGGAAAGCTGGACCAGATGCTAGTTGTTGATTGTAGAGACACCATGGCTTCGGGAAGGTTGTGCTGGAATGCTGTCTGTCATGCTGCAGCTCAATACCGTTGGAGTCTGTACTTAATGAGATTACCTTCTCATTATGTGTGATATTCTATCACACAGCTATTTTTTTCTGTGTTCTATGTTAGTTTTTTAAACCATTGCAAACTGCATGCATTGTACTTTAAAAAAAACAACCCAGCTCTTGCAAAATAGGAAATTCACATGAAGTGATCTAAGACTGACATCCAGACACTTCCAAAGATAATTTTTTCTACAGCATGCTCTGCAGTAGCAACACTTTATTTAGTGGACACAACTTCCTCCATACGGAAATGTATTTTTGATAAGAGTTAGAACACCTTTACCAGCAATGCTGGAGCCAGCTGAGAGGAATTCTAGAATCACTGACAGGTACAACTTGTATACTCATAGACCTATCATCACTATGAAAACCTAGTCCCTGGAAATCTGAAATTACAGGGAAATTGCAGAATGCCCCTCAGAGTTACAAGGATACAGCAGCTCCTTTTTTGAGGTGATCTTAGCTTAGATTTTGTCTATACAATGTTCATGCTTGCAGAGACACGCAACACAATCTGACCATGGTGCCCATGCTGATCCCAGGAGAAGTTTCAATTTAGGAAACTAAAAAAAAAGCAAAAGTCACACTGTCTCAGTTACACCTAAACTGGAATTCTGGTGGGATGTGGGTGCCTAAGTCACTGGGTGAGATTTGGAGGCTCTGCACTTCCTGGGGGACCACCCACTGTAGCAACAGCTTCAGCGGATGCGCACTTAATTTCTAGTACAGGCAGAGTGTGATATGGCAGGGGATGCCTCCTGAAATGCAGAGGACTCTGCATTTTTTTTGCCTAAAAGGCAATGTCAGTTCTCATTGACTTTCTGAGGCCACTTGCTTTTAATGGGGAATGGGCTGCATTTTTCCATGCAAATTAAACCACTTGAAGTCAGTGTTCCCACTCCCACTATGGGTCCCTTTGCAAAGCTTTGTCATCTCCCCTGGCTTTTGTCACTCCATTGCTAAACAGAAGACTATAACTTTTCCCACTTCACAGGGCACTTTGGGGGTGAAGTCACTGTTGTTTATGAGATGCTTGGGTACTTCGGTAATGAGCAGCACCGAGAAGCTAAGAGACAAATATGGTTTCAGTGAAATGTACCCAGAGTGAGTCTGACCTGTACTATGGTACGATATAACAGCATGTCTTGTTGCAACATACCTAAAGCTATCTATTTCCATTGGTGGTTATATAGCCTGCACGGCACATGAATTAGAATCATAGAATCGTTTAGGTTGGCGAAGACCTTTAAGATCATTGAGTCCCACTGCCAAGCACTTCCAAGTCCACCACTAAACCATGTCAGCTAATACGGTCTTTTACAGTAGTGGAAGCAGCTATAACCCCAAGATAAGTCAATGTTACCAAAGGTTTTCCTGTGTGCTTCCAACAATCTGGTTGGTTTTGGGGGAGATTTTGTTTGATTTTTGCCCACATGTTGCAGTGAAGGCAAAAGTCAATATGTAAAAACTTGGGAATATAAACTCAATAATAATATTATCATGACAATGCAAAAATAATGTCATATTAATTTTGCACTGCAAGGTCACTACATTAAAAGTAGATGCACTAATTCATCACAATGGTGAAGGAAGCTATCTCTATTCAATAGGACGGCTGGGTTTGAAAAAGTTACAGTAGGGACTGGTTTGATCTAACACCTTTAAATAATGGATCATTTTTTGAATATGATTCTCTTCTGCTTAGCAAAAATATAATTGTCTGGAAACTGGTAAGAAATGGGGAACTGCTCTGAACAATTAAGAGCACAAGAAAAATACAGAACAGATATCGAAGCAAATGCCAGAAAATCTTTGCAATATATTTAGTGATCATGTTAATTCTTATAACTGAAGAAATTTCAGCTGGTTTTACAAATATCCATCAAATCTACAATGAAACAAGCAGAAGAATTGCACTGTGTGGTTGAGATTTTGTTTCTTGAGAACAATGTTTTATTGGTTCCATTTGAACATACTGAAGCATGCAAATGATCACAGGTTTGGCAAAATCTCATATGCCCAGAACCAGATGTACAGATAATTTCACAGGCACACATACTTTATATGTTTGCAGAAAAATACTGTGGGATTGGGTACCTTAGAAAAATCAGATTTGTGGGGGTCTTGGATGTCTTTCCTTTTCTTCAATGAAGAACGCAGTTCTGCACTGATTTCTAATTATATTTATTTGACTAGTGATACTTTAATTACTCTGTAAAAATCACAAATTTTGTGCCAATACGTTTGCTGTAATAAGTGCTGACTCCAGCAGTGAGGTGACAGTTTCTCATTGCCAAGTAGCCAGGAAATTGTTGGGGAAGTTGTCCAAAGTTCTCGCAAATGACAGCCTAATCACATCAGTTGATTCAAACACACATGGACAACAAATGGGAATGAAAGGATCAAGCCTATATAAACAACAGTGCTTTCTGAGATCCAGACCTTTCAAGATTCAAAGGATGGACCCCCTGTGTATCAAGTCTGTGCTTTCCCAGGTCATTTTGCAAAGCAAAGGCCAGAAGCTGTACCAAAATATTCTCCTGTGAAGCTATTGCTTGAAGTTTTCGAAAATCTCAGCAGGGTGAACACCTGATCTGCTGTCTTCAGCTATCAGCAGAGCCCTGGTATTGTACATGTAGCATGGCTGGCAGCATGCTGCCTTTAGCTTCCAGCCTGCAGTTGATCCCTTCATCCGACCCACATTGATACTTCCCAGAATTTGGTTCCCATTCAACTATTACAGCTCTTATAAAGCCCTTTGTCTTTTCCTGCTTTGGGTGGAGGTTAATGTCATGCATAAAGGGAGCCAAAAGTATATAAGTCTGTTCTTTCTCTCATGCGAGAGTGTAGAAGGAAAGGCATTTCCCCAAGATCTTAAACTCAAGTGTAATCATGATGCTTACAAAGTGGGTAACTCCATACTTACTTATGCAGTCTCTCAGCGGGAAACAATTAACAGGTGATGCCACAGACAGCACAGCAGTAGGATGAGGGGCACCATATTACATCGTGCTAAATTGCTTCTATTTGCATAAACAACATCAGGGCTAATTTTAATAATGTATGGTATTAGTAAATAAGAACATATTGTCAAAATGCAAGCAAAAGGAAAAAGAGTAAATGCACTTAAATCAGGCTGAATCCATTTTCAGTCATGTTTGTTGAAGATGTATTTTAATTTCCCAGGACCTTGATGCCTGACAGAAAGTCATGTGAGTGGATTAAGAGGAGACAATAAGAACTGAAATATAAAATATATAACTAGTTTTAACAGTGTAAGAACTTTAGAAGGTAAGTTTCAATGCCAGAGTTTGTAATCCATGTTCTTGTTACACTTGTCATATACAAAATAAGCCTGTGCTTACTGTTACAGCTGCCTTGCTCTTTTGCTCCAAACTGCACCAGTGTGCAAGGGAAAAAACATAGAATAATGGATAAACATTTCTTTCCTGATGTCAGAATTATTGCATTAATGGCCGCACATGGAGTATATTTGGTGGAACTCAACCATTTAGCAGGAGTGAAAAGCTGTTAGCTAAGATATAGTCAAACTGCATAAGGCCAGTGCACAGCTAAGACCATTCAGACATTTTTTGTAGGAGCATATAAAGACATTTCAATGTGTCCCTTCTCTGTGAGACTAGCGCAGCTGGTATGATGCTGTCTTAAGTGTATGACCGTTTCCTAAATCCTACGCCTGTGATTTCAAATGTGCATGTCGGTATAAATGAAGAATGATCTCTAGTATGGACAACTGTTGTGGTCCTCTGTGGCATCCAAGCCCTTGCGATGGCAAACGATTCCCTGTCACCGGGGAATCTGCTCCAGTGTGCAGTTTGTTCTTCAGGTTCTTTGACTGCGCACGATTCTATGATCTCTATGGTTCAGGATGACAAGGAGAGAGGAGCATCTCCTGGTGGGTTCCCAGTTGTGACAGACACTTACATGAATTGCTTTGCAGCCACCTGCTTTTTTTCTTTTGATGATAAGGAGAGCCTGGACCAGTTCTTGAAGCAAAGCTTAGTTTTTGCGTAGCCAAAGTTAGCACAGGTAAATCCCTGAAATTGACCAGTCTTTCACCTCTGTCTCCAAGTTTAGATCTGCTTTCAAAAAGTGCTGCAACTTTGGCTCTTAAAGTTTCCTGTGCTGTGTGCCAAGACAAGTAATAAAGCATTAAACACATACAAAATTATGAAACCATATGGGAGGAAGTTAACTCTCAGCTGCATCAATATTGCAGGACGGGAAGCAAAAGTGATTCTGACTGTGCTTGAACTGTGAAACTGCTAGGAGAGAAGATGGGGTTTTTGTATATAATGTTCACATTTTAAGCAGAAGGATGTTTTTCAGCTCCAGTGCCTTGGATGTAGATGAATTCACTCCTGTAAATGATAATATTCTGTGAATGAACACTCATAGCAGGATTTTTCAGAAGCCTTTGCACATGTCTTTCTTATATCTGCCTCTCTGATTTATTCACTGCAGGTAAGAAGTGTGACAGTTCTCTGTGTAAGTGTGATTGGATTTCTTCAGTCTTCGGCACAATCCCATCAACCTCTGATATCTCTGCTGTTTCAGGCAAATCTTTGTAACTTCATTTTCAGGCAGAGTCACTCAGTACAATCTTACAGTGCAGCCTGTCTGGACTTCTCTGTTTTAATCCTATTTCCTTCTTGAATAGACTTGAAGTTAAGATATACACTGGCAAAGTGAACGGTTAATTCTAGTAATTCTGGTTGTCTTTAAGTCATGACAGTTTTGTCAACTTCCTCATCTTAGATGCACAAAAAATGACTTTCAGCATGGAGAATTTTTTGTTTCTGATGTAAACACTTGATTCATTTGCTCTAAACCACTATCTTCTTGTGAGCTGTTTCTTACTGACTTTAGTCTAGATGTGTTGCCAGAGGTAGTGTTCTGATCTCCATCCTACTAATCTGTTTTTGGTTTTCTGTTGTCCTGGGGGAGTGAGAAAGAGAAGAAGGTATAGCAAAACAAATGTCATTATGGTTGCAAATGCTGGGTTTGGTTTTGTTGCTTGAGTACTGTTGTGTTCCTGTCAAAGCTGTGCACTGTACTCTCTGTCCTCAGGACAATTGCTGGTGCAGCTCTGACCTTGTTGCAGCATTTCAGAAGTCTCTCTGGCTGTGTTTCCATAAAAGAAAAACAACAACTTTCATTATAAGATTCCACTGAAACCAGGTTTTATTTTTCTGGTTTCCAGTCTCATGTTGCTGTGATTGTTGAGTCAAATGCTTGCAGGTCTTTTGATGCGAAGCTGTGAGCAACATTGCTTTAAATAGCAAAGAGTTTCTTTGTATTACAACTCAGGTCTGCAGCTCACAATCAAGTAGTTGTATGGGAGTCATTTGTGCATCACCAGAAGTAGCTCATATCAAGGAGAGTTGCCTTTCCTTTTCTGTGCTGGAGGGCAGGAGTTGCCACAGAGATAGGTCTGTGTCTTGGTGTGGTAACTCCATGCCTGGGGTGTCACTGTCATTGCATGTGAAGGTACTGACTGCCTCGGTGTATGAATACCACCCATCTCCCTGGCATCAGTGTCAGACTGTCCTGGTGCTGTGGGGAAGGGTGACATACAGGGGCAGGTAGTCACAGCAAAGCAGTAACAGAGGGGTGGTGTCAGCTGATGACTTCCATTCTTGTCCTGTGACCCGCAGCAGGAATGCTGCTGGACTGACACAGGAGGCTGGTGATGCTCAAAGTTTGCTATCATGTACAAAATCTTGACTGCTGGTTAGGATGTTCCTAACACACAGTTTTATAGAGGTTGGGAAAAGTAAGCTGGAAAAATAGTGTAACATGCATTTCCTGTTCTGACAGTCCTAAGCATCTGCTTTTAGATGCCATTGAGGGCAAGATAGATGGGCCTTTGGTTTGATCCAATAGTGGGGTTTTTTCCTTTCTCTTACGTTTTCATGTTGTTTGTGCCTACCTACCTAGAGCCCTACTTCTTAGTGAAGTGTTACAAACCTGCTTAATGTTTGCAGGACTCAGAACGATGCCTCTTGAAAACAGTACTACTGCTGGGCGGATAGAAAGGGGTGATCATTTTAGGTGGTTCTGTTCAGCTCTTACTGGTATGTACTAGAGGAGATGAATAAAAGCACTGGAAGGGAGACACAAAAGTTTGGAAATGTGGGCACTGGTGTGATGTATTAAAGCACAATGAGAAGCTTTTCTGAAAGTATTGCTAAGCGGCTTGAAATCAGCAATACTGTAAAGTGAGAGCCTGGTTTTGTGAGATTAGCAGCCCCGTTTTTTGTCCAAATAGGTTCAGATAAATTCATGTGACTACTGAGTAATTATCCACTGTTATCTGACTGAACTTCCAGTCCTAAAGACTCAGCATATCTGAAAGGTTTGCTCAACTATGGAAACCTTTAGTGAGACATTTTAACTGCAAGAGCACAAGCAGCATCAGCTGATAAAATCTGACGTTTCCAGGTCTCCAGTACCACTTAATTGGGGCAACAATTTTTAACGCTTTCCCTCTATTAGGACACCGAACTTGTTCTTGTATTCAAACCAAGGATTATTAATGGGCTATTATGGAATATTAGTTTAGAACCAGTGATGCACACAACCTTACTTTGTTATAGTGAGAAAATGACATTATGTGTATTTGTAATAATCAAGAACAGCCTTAATTCCATGCCTACTACAGAAAGCACACTATGAATAATAATCTGTGCAAAGTTAATTACACTAAATTTTGTTTTAATTAAGGCAAATATCATGCCCCTGTTTAATGAAATCATATATATTACCATTAATAAATGGCTTGAATTTTCTTTTACATTTAAGCTGCTTGTAAAACAATATTATCTTACTTTTAATATGTTGGTATCTTGGATTTTTTTCAATCCTCAGTGTAGTCTGAAATGTGTAGGGTAAGCAGCTGTCTGTTGAATCTTTAAATGTCATGGCACTAAAGCATAGGTGAAAGTTGACTGTCATGTTTCTTTTCACGTTTTTCCCATGGTGCTGTACCTGGCATTGATACCTGCTCAGAGCTGTGAAACGCTCGTCTTTCTCTCTGTGTGTAGTTAAATACTCTTCAAGCTCTTGATTGCTATAATGTAGCTAGGAGTTGCACATCTGTAAGCCCATAATATTTGGCAAAGCAAAAATGTGGATATCTACGTGGTGCTGTAGCTGAGCTAATGCGTGTCTTTCTGCTCTCCCTCCCAGGCTTCATTCTTTAACTCTGTTAGGTTCTTCCTGACTTTCTTCATCAGCTTTTCCGAGTCTGAGTTTCACTGTCAGAAAGACATCAGTCTTTCTGAGTCTTCTTTCCAGTCACCTTCCCTGCCTTCTTGTTCGCCTTTATAGTCCATCCTAAAGCTGCTTGTGGAAAGCGCAGCTCTGCCATTTGCCAGAATACATGGATGCTGGGCAAACACCCATATGGAGTAATCATCAACAGGCACCATCAAAGGTGCAGGAGACCTTGATTTTGGAAACCACTTGTAAAACACCCATTTAGATAACTGAGACCCAGGGACACTCAGTATCACTGATAAAGCAGTTTCTATATATGTCTGTATCTTCAGCTATAGGATTTGTTTCATCAAATTAAAAATGCCAATATTTGTTGCATTGACATTATACGATGATTGTGTTATGTATCTAAAGTATGTTTCATCTCTGTTACTTAAGATTAATGTATGTTTTATGGTTGGAAATGGATGAGCCTATATGGATTTTCAGTGTTTTGAAACAGAGTAAATTTTTTTAAGAACTTACAGAATGGCTCTTAACATCATAGTTTCTGGACTCAAGAAAGGTCTAAGTTGTATGATTCGTCTTAAATGATGAAGTGGGGCATAAGTACACACCTGGTACTTATACTGCTACAGAAATAGACACTGTAGAAAGCAGGGTAACTAGAATTTTGAGTTCAGTGTTTTATGTTTCCCAAATTCAGTGCTGGAACTGTAGAGAAAGAACTGTTACTACGGAGGTGCAGCAAAAGTGGTAAGGTTTGACATCTCACCAACCTTTAGGCCACCTTAAGGCACAAGCTGGGAGATGCTACTTTGTCCATAGGTAAGACACAACAGGTGAGTTGATTGGAGTCATGGTACCAAAGGGAAAAAAGCCTCTTTCCAGACCCTGCCAAGCAGCCTGCAGTTGCAGGAGCTGCTGTCTTGTATGGGAGGTGAATGTGATTCCTCCTCCTGCGTAAGAGACAGTGGGGCTTCCCTCACTCCGCATGCTGTGAAGCAAACTGACTGTTAGTGTGGTCTGTACCTTATTTTTGTGGGGAGCTGTTGCTCCAGACCAAGTGTTTCGTAGAGGGACTTAGCAGGTATGATTTGTTAATCATTCCTCTGGAGGGAGCCGCTTACTGCTTGTACCTCCTCACTAGGAAGAGAGCAGGGATTTGTCCAGGGTTTCTGGAGATGTTGACAGCCCACTGCCTGGGTGGTGGTCTGTGACAAGATGGGCAGTGGCACTACTGCTATGTCAAGCACTACAGACATATCTATGATGAGGGAATGTTTTTGCATCCTTATAGCCTAAGTAAGCATGTAGATGCCAGAGTTTGTGTTTATCTTGCTGTGCCTTCTAGTCTATTAGCTTATTCCTGTTTCTTTGAACTGCCTTGAAGATTGATAGCGTAAAAAGAGTGGTGCTGGTGGGAGAGAACCAATCTCATTTATACATGGTGAAAGAGCTTAATGATGAGAAAGTCACCTCTGGTCCTGTGAGCTCGTGGGAGATGGTTGTGGCAGAATCAGGCTGAAGGTGGTGAGAGCTGTCACTCCGGCACACCTACCCAGATACTTCAGTCTCTGGTGCTGTCATTACTTGTTCCTTACACCCCATAAAAGCTGGTAAACTGGATCAGTGCAAGCTTTGGATCAGGCAGCTTATTGGATTCAGTGTGGCAAAGGGAAAGTGATGGAGCCAGAGCACAGTTGCTCTCTAAGGCATTTGCAGTGTCACAAGTTGTCACAGGCTGTCATATCAGCTGCTTCTGTTGAGCCAATATGAGAACAACATGAACACCAAATGTCCAGGAGTGCTGCTGGTGAGAGGACAGAGCACAGGGATGCAGTGAGGCCACTTTGTAAGACATGAAGTCAGCTATGCACAGATCTGCTGAAATTAGGAGCTAGAATTGCTGATTGTGGTACGGCAAATTATTCACACACATGAAGAGTCTTCCCTGTGTTAACCGGCAGCCTATGAACTTGATCTGAAGTTTGTGGGTAGTGCACTATGGAGTCATGAAGATCTCAAAATACTTCTTGACATTAAGAGCTCTGAAATTTCCTTTGCTTCCGTGTCTTGAAATGAACATATTCCAGTGAGCTTCATCGCACTCCTCAAGACCCGTTTATTTGCTAGATAATGATGAGATTCTGTTTCTGGAGTGATGAAAACCATTTCTGTCTTTGTTCTTGACAGCTGAATATTCGTTTTCAGTATCTGCTGGATTAGTAATAAACAAATAACTGCATATGATAAAAAATATAGAAATTAATAACTACATTTACAGTAGTGTATGTATGGTACAATTTTAGAATATGTCTTTAAACTTTCCATCAGGATGTCTAATGTTCCTGCTTGGGTGACTGTTATTTTACCTTTAAAGTAAAAAAAAGATATGATGAGAGTCATGATTTGTCATTCCAACTGGAATTGGTCATCAAGATACTAATCAAATTACCTGTTTCTAAAGAACTGATTTTACTAACATGAGTTTCCAACTCTATCAGTTCTGAAACTTTGTTTGGGTTTGTGTCATCTTACCCAGTTTCTAGCACTCTGGTAGTTAAGTATCTAGCCTAGCTCAGTTACCTAGGCTGCTGCCATAATCGGTGGAGAAGGGTATGCTGCCATATGTCCCACTCTGCTAATCTCAGACCTCTGTCGTTCAAGGGATCAGATGACTGTCAGTGTGCCCATCTCTCCCCACTGACTCTAGGTCTGGACAAGTTTAGGGAGACATGTAAGTCTGACACCTTGGCCAGATCAGTCCTTGTAGACCCATGCTGCTGAGAAAAGTTACCATGTCCCAGGTTCAGCAGTGGCTCCCTTGGGTCAGGAAAGGCTGTCGTGATCCCATGGCATTGGTGAGCTGTTTTCTGTGGCATGTGGCTTAGGCACAGGAATAAAACAGAACAAAGTCACTTAGAAAAGCCACTCAAAAGGTAGCCCTGGGCAGGGTGTAGGGGATCTCCCTGGTAGAGTGGGCATGGAGGGAAGTATGGTTTCATTGCTTCAGCTCTGCTGCCAGCCCCCTGGGGAGTTAAGCCTCAAGATTTACCCATTTAATAGGTATAATGTCCAAGCCTATGGCACTGATTTGGTATTTCTTGTTGCCCCAAACCGCCTTTTTCTCTTGGCTGTATGTCCGGCTGCACTCCTGCCAGGAAGCTCAAGCTTCGGGCCCGTCCGGAGCCGTAGGAGCCGGGTAAACCCGTTCCCTGAACTCGCTCCCTTCCCCTGCGGGCACTGGGCAGCACGGCGGCTCCGCAGTGACCGTCACCGGGGTCCCGCGGCCGGCGCCGGGCCCGGGCCCGGAACGGGGGCCCGATGCAAAGCCCTGGGGACAGAGCCATGGAAGGATTTGCCGGGGGGCCAGGGGGTGCGGCCTGCGAGCTGCAGCTGCGGGTGGGCGACAGCGCCAGGGCCCG
>JANHGB010054513.1:0-22081 GCA_026283785.1 Coracopsis vasa
GAAGGATATCAATGGTGCTGACTGTGTGTGGCACAATGCTATAAGGACCAAATAAGCTCTTCGAGACAAGTAAACAAATGTTTTCTGAAGTACACACATGAGTATTATCATACTTGGTTTTCAAATGTATGACTTTGTTAGCTATATCAGTGCTTGGCAGTCTGAAAAAAAGCAGGCAGGGAAAGTCTTTTCACAGTTCTTAGACTCTCATCCACACCAGCATTCCAGGCCACTTTCAGCTCTCTTTGACTTTCAGACTGAGGGACAGCTGCTGTGCTGCCCGTTGCCAGTCTACACCCTGCACATTTTCCAGTGTCTGGCAGTAGGTCCTGAGAAGAAGATTCCTCAGTTCTTCCCAAAGCTACCATAAAAGCTGAAAGATACCTTCTAGTGTGCCATCGGGCACTGTTTGTTGTTTACCTCACCTGTGCCAGGACTCCTGGCTGCTGTTACCAGTCACAGACTTACTGAAGAAGGGTAAAAAGCCTGTACAGAAGTTGAACTTCCATAATGGCAAAAGAAGTGTGCTGTATAAACCTTGGTACAAAGAACTTGTTAAAATTGCCCAAAGTTTAGAAAATTATCCACGATCAGTTATTCAGACATTATTTGATGATCAAGGTAATTAAAAACAAAACAAACCAAGCAAACAAACCCCTCTGGCAATATTTGAACTTGATTACACTAGAGCTAAAATACCATTCTTGTTTATGGCTCCTCCAAAGCAGAACTTTGTTTTGCATTTTCCACAGCATGGGTAAAAGGTATGACCTGATCAATGTGCTGTCCTTCAGAGAAGGGATAGGACCTAATGATTTGCTAATTGGGTAAGTAATTATTTTTCACTAGGTAAGTAATACTTTTTTCGTGTAATCATGCGTTTATCTGAGACCAGTGAGAATACACAAAAGCAGTGAAAACTGTGTTTGTGAAAATACTTGTTCTTGCTGCTTCTGGTGCAAATACACACTTTGGGCAGCCACCCTGTGCTGTGGGTGCTTTGCAAACACCTTCATAATGGAACCAAGTAGGATTTGTCGGGTTTCTGTCAGCGACGTACAGGCACTGAAAAAGCCTGCGTTTGGGTACGAGGCTGAACAAGCACTGCGCAGCCAATGTCAACAGACTGCGTTAAGAGTATGCTAGTGACACCTAGTGTTTAATATAAAAATGCCATAAAACCTGATGGATTTGTTTATAAAGCTGCTTGCAGCAGATAGTGAGATGGGTGCTGTTGGAGTGCCCGCTGCAGGGGGCAGGGCAGCAGGACCTTAACACCCTTGGCAGTGTACAAGGGGACCAGGGGCTGTTGTCCTGTGGCCAAGTGGTCTCCTAGCCCACCTTCTCAAGCAGCAAGCAGCGTGTTCAAGAGTTAATCACCCTGCAACATAGCAAGGTGACAGTAACAGTGTGGTCTGCCCTTTATATCCTTTCATTTTACTATGCAAAATACACCTTTCTATCTAATAAACTGGCATAATATTTTGACTCTGTACTATTTTGTATATGCTGGCATGCAGGCCGGTTACTGATGCAATATCCACATAGATACATACACAAAAACTGCAGTGGGAGTGATACAAGTAGTGTGCTACAGTCTAATCTTAACAAGGAAGAACAGACAGTATCTGTGAGCAGGATTGCAATAAATTCTGAAATAAGGTTCCAGCGCAGCAGGGAGTTTGAAGCTGGTGACACACCACCCAGATTCAAGGCAAAGGAGAAGACTATTCGAAGGTCAATTGGAATCATATAGCAACAACAGTTAATAAATTAAGTTGATGAATTCAACGTTCTGACAAGTAACACTGACGTACCAGCAGCTCTTGCAGCTTTTTTAGTGTTTGGATAGTTAAAATTTCTGCTTCTAAAAATAAGGATAAAATCAGTTGTGAGTTCATAAACCATATAAAAAGAGATGCATGCTTAATGTTGTACGACACATTTAAGGAAGTTAGCATATGAATAACTAATCATGATTACAAGTATCTCAAGACATGATTAATGCAAAAATACTATAATGTTGCTAGTAGAAATAGAATATCATCTTCAACTATATAGAGATATATGATATTTTTATCCTTTTTTATATTTACCATATCATAGAATCATAGGATAATTTGGGTTAAAAGAGACCTTCAAAGGTCATCTAGCCCAACTCCCTCGAAATGAGCAGGGACATCTTCAACTAGATCACGTTGCTCAGAGCCCTGAACAAATGGAGCTATATGTTTCTGGGGATGGGGTATCTACTACCTCTCCAGGCAACATGTTCCAGTGTTTCACCATCCTTAACACAAAAAAATTCTTCTTTGTGTCCAATCTAAATCTCCTCTTTTTTAGATTAAAGCCATTACCCCATGTCTTATCACAACAGGTCCTTCTAAAGAGTCCGTCCCCATCTTTCTTGTAAGCCTCCTTTAAGAACTAAAATGTGCAATCAGATCTCCACACAGCCTTCTCCTCTCTAGGCTGAACAACCCCAACTCTCTCAGCCTGTCTTTGTAGAAGAGATGCTCCGGCCATTGAAGCATCTTCTTGATCCTTCTCTAAACCCACTCTAACAGGCTCATATCTTTCCTGAACTGAGGACCCCAAAGATGGATGCAGTACTCCAGGTGGGATCTCACAAGAATGGAGCAGAGTGACAGAATCACATCCCTTGGCCTGCTCGTCAGATTTCTTCTGATGCAGTGCAGGACACAGTTTGCCCTCTGGGATGTGAGCTCTCATTGCCAGCCCACATCCAAAAAAAAAAAAAAGAAAAAATAATAACAGAATTAGATCAAATGAAAAAGTTACTGTAAAAGTAAGGTCTCAGGCTGATTTATTATGAAGAATCCAGACCACAGTTTAAGACTGTTGTGGCTCCTACAGACTTGCACATATCTATACATGATTAGATTACATCAAGGCTTCAAAGATGAAAAGCATTTCTAAATCAGAGACAAGCTGTAGGTCTGGTGTCTTACATTAAGTGCGCCTAATATGTTTAGTGCTTTGAAAGTCATATAAAGTCACTAGAGACTTCTTGAATTACCTTTTGGAATAAATTCAGCATCTGTGTTCTTTGATAAAAACATGACACAGATGTCTGAAGCTTCTGAAGGTGGGAAATATCAGTGGAGGTCATATGAAGAAGACTGTGGGACACAACTGGAAAGGACTTAAGTTATCCTAGGAGGTATGATGGGACTGGAGAAGAAATTTGTTTCAGGGGCATAATTTGCACTAATTCTGTTCCTGATGCCAATGTATCAGTGTAATATTTAAGGTTAGACTGCTTTTAAAAAACATTCATGAGTTAAGGTAAGTTTAATGCAAGAGTGTATGTGAAATTGGAAGAGGGCATAAGTAAAACATATTCCAGAAATATTGAAATACATTCAGATGAAGAGGAAAACGAACCACTGCAGGAATTCACATGTAGTATGGAGACACAATTAAGACATTGCCTTTTCTGAATGGAAGAGGGTACTTGGTGTGGCTGAGTGTTACATACTGAACTTTAGCAACAGCATAAGCAAAACCACAATACATCCATAGGTGTATACAGGTCATAAAGACAAGTCATAATTTTAAAAAGTCTTACTTTTTTATTTAATGCCTCTATATTCTGTGGATAGAGCATGGTACTCCCAGGTGAGTGAAAGAATTAGAATAAGTAGGAAGCCTCATAAGGACTATACCATGCTTGACAGTTGTAGAGGATTCTTATTCAGTAATTTCTTCTTTGAAATAAACTGCAGCAGGGGAGAAAAAGATGCTGAAAGCTCTACAGTCATTATGCTTCTGTAGGGTTCATTCATTTTGATTACTGCTGTTACTCGACTTTCTTGATATCTGAAACAAAACTGCAGTTCTCTACAGTTGAGCTCACTTTAAGACACCGTCAGATTGGTATAACACTCACAAGCTTTTGTTAAAGTGATGATGACAGCTATTGAGTTCTAACTAGCACTGCTTTTATGCTTGCTATAAATAATTGCTTTCATCAGCCATTTTCTCAACCATATATCACTGGAGAAAGATGCAGCACGTAACAGGTCTCCACACGTATTAGCACTGATTTATTGTTTCACCTTCTTCATCTGAATATAAGAACAGTACAGGAAGAGTTATCCATCCGGGCTCTGATTTACTCTTATTTTCTGTCTAGGTTTAGAGTTTGACTTTAGTGACTTTGGGTATGGCTTTTGCCTTGTCTTCATGTGAGCGACATTTTAGTAAGGGTCTGTTGGGTAGATTCCCTTGTGAAGCATAGCTTTTTACACTGCTAAAGCAGCAACAAGAAGCTCTAATAGGGCCAGAAAGTGCTAGCAGACAGTCCCCTAGGACAGGAAACTGCACAGCCTGACTCTACCACTGCATATTTGCCTGCCTCCATGTGAGCGGGGGAGAGAATATACTTGAACTGCAAGAGAGGACACACTAGAGGTGTAGCACAGAAAACTCCTTCTGTTAAGGAACTACAGAGGGGAACAGAGTAGAACAATTTTCCAGTAAAAGGAATAATGCGTTTTTTAAGTTAGATGGCTGAGAGAGCTTAAACTGCATCAGGCTTCATCTTCAAGACCTTCTTGTCATTGCACTTACGTTGCAAGGAGCGACATCTTAAATTGAAGATGTTGTTCCATGAAACATACTGTCCCCATTTGCTATGCAGGAGGAGTGGTGTTCATCTGACAAGACTCAGGAAGAAAAGGGACCCAGCTGGTGTTACTCCCTCACATCTCAGGGAGATCAAATGTGTGCCTATGCCACTGTAAGAAACAAGTAGAGATACTGCTGAAAAGGGGATGGAAAAAAGGAGGAAGACAAAGCCAGAGCATCTCCAATGCTATACAAAACTATACCCTCAGAGAAGCTACTGACAAGTCTCCTGACTTGGGGCAGAGTGTAGAGCGAGTATTGCATCATGTGCCATCATGTGGCATCATGTGCCATCATGTGCCATCATGTGCCATAATGTGCCAGTGTGCATGTGGCACTCCTCTGCCTTTTTGCTATATAAAAAAAGTTGGCATCCAGAAGTGGAGTCTCCTGCTTCCTGTGTGAGGACTGGAAAACAATCAAAACAAAGCATAACAATGTAATTCTATTAAATACACTTGTAATGTCACCCATGATCCATTGTATACAGGTCATACGAAGGCAGACTCTACACAGCTGTAGTATATTTATGGAGTAGCTTCTGTCTTAATTTTTTCCAAAAAGATGAGTGGAAATAGAATTCTTAAGAATTAAAAATATTTGGGGGATTTTTTTTTTTTTTGTGAAACAGGTAACAAATTAATTTCTAGCATATGCTTATCTTGACAGTGTTGCTTTAATTTTCTCTTAATTGGTTGGCTGAATGGCTGTTTCCATGGCAGCGCAGCAAATATACAGTAGGGACACTGATAAACAGTGATGAATAACAGATCATTAGACTTCAAAGAGAATTCTTCACTACTCTGTTGCTGCTTTTTACATTTGTCAGGTGGAAAGAACACATTTCACCACCATCCATGACACCAAGATGAAAGTTGTTCAACTTCCAAAAGCCCTGTGTGTTAAAAGACAAGTTACTACCTTTGAAGGTAGGTCAAATACTGGCTTTAAACTTTGTTAAACACCTCTTCTAAGAGTTGACTTGCACTACAGTGAGGTACAATATTGAATGCCTTATCTGTCCTTGACAAACAAGTCATAAGCCCTTACCAAGCAACAGGGCTTTCAAGATGGAAGTGGTTTCTCCTGACCCATTGTCTCCGATTTTTCCAATCAGGCTCTCCAACAGAAGAAAACTCTTATAGAAAGCAAATTTATACTCTACTTCACTGCTCTGGTGTTCATTGTGCAATCTGTGGAGAAAGGTATTGAGATAATTCATTCTACTGAAAGCCATCAAAGAGGACACCTCAGGAGGAGATGAAAGGGAAGGTGATAGCTGTTGAGTGTGAGGCAACTGTATTGCCACAAATGGTGTTTAACCAAGATCCACTTTAGTTCTGCCTCAAATCATATACAGTTGTCAGAAGAAACCTGCTGTTTCTCAGAGTTACAACAGCTGAAACACTGCTGTTTCAACAGAAGCTTGGTAGTTCTAGATGTGTCCTAGTGCAAAATTTAAAAATTTCTGTTTCATAGGGGTTTAGATAAGCACTGCAGAAAAAGATCAAATTTTTGCTCTTGAAATCAGTGACAGTTTTGTCAAGAACTTAAGGGGAATCAGATTTTTTTCCTTGTTCTCTGTGTTTTTTATGGTAATTTCCTGTTTTAATGAAACCAGAAGAGGCAGTACTGAGTAAAATATTAAAATAATTATGTGCTTGTTTAGACAATTTGCGATGCAGGTTGAAATAGGAAGCTCATCTGCATGCTCCCAAGTTTTGTGGAAAGTTTTTCTGAACTTCCCTGTATTCCAACCATAAATGATACCTTTAAATTTGCTAAAAAGACAGTTCTTATTGCCAAGACAAATTAGTACCCTATCTGAGGCAGCTGAAGCTTTGCTACAATTTTTCTTGTAAAAAACCAACCTATCTTAAATGATTATTATGGCTTACCTAGATTACTGCCCATCAGATTTTAAGGGTTTAATAAAACAAACATTATTTTGGTGAGAGTCCTGGCACAAGCAGCCTTCACAGCTTTGCACCTGTGATCAATTCCCATTCCTCCTTCTCCTACCTTTTCCTAAAGCACAAGTCCTACTGGTTTGTAAGACTTCATGGTTAACCAAATTAGAGATTTAAACATTGCTTTTGGGGGGCTTTTTTTCTTTTTAAATACACATCAGTTCTCATCAATTGCTGGCAATTGCAAATCTCAGAAAATGTCTAGTCATCATTTGAAAAACTCACTTCCTTCAAAGATAATTGAAGTTGGACTGAAGGTAGAAATGCACACAAATGCTATTCATTTTATAAGGTTATATTACTGTCCAACCCAAGAGCTTCAGAATTCATTGTTACTTTTTCCCTCTCCTTAGATTTGTCAGGGGTTTCTTTTTTCAGTAGTACTAGTAGGAATCCCTGCTTTGCTTCATATGATTGTAGGGCAAAATATGACTCCCAGAGAAGATCAAAGATCACTTCTACCCTGTTCTAAACCACTCAGCAGTTGTTATAAATCAATGCTTTTCCTCTTCAGTTGAAATGTGAGTGATAACTTTCATGCTCTGGCACCAGAACTTCTTTAGTGGCACACTGTGCTGGCGCCCAGGATAATACTGGGTAATAGAGACGTGTGGCATTTCTCAACCATTCCCATTATACAAGGCAGAGTGAAGTACCAACATGGTGAGCCATCTGTGCTAATGCCGATGATGTTATTAAATCATTCATTACATTTCACAATTTCATATTAGATCATTTGAATTCTGATTTTGGCATAGTGCAGAGATTTCTTCCTCTAGAAATATGAACTCAGTATGCAAATGTGTTTGCCCTGTTTTCTAATAAATTCATGTTTGGGTTGAACATCCTTACAAGTGTTGTGGCTCATATAATTATGCCCTCAGATCTCAATAACAGAAATTGAGCCCTAGCTCGTGCCTGATTAATTGATCAGTTTTTAGCACAAGTAAATTCAATGCATCTATTTCTGCCAACTTTTTCTGTCTACAAAACACAGTGCCACCCAGAGCTCTACCCTGTCCCCATTGCCACCTTTCATTGCCAGCAAGAAAAAGTATTTTTCTGTCTCTTTTGATATCACTTAATAGTAGGAATATTGCCCTAAAATCATATTATAGAAGTAAAATAACACTTCTGTTTCACTGGTCACCATCCTGGTATGCACATAGTACGGTAGCTGACCTATTAATTTTAAGTAAGAGCTGAGGATATTGATAAGCAGGCATTGCCTAAGCACTGTTCACCCACTGAGTCTGGCCTAGAGACCACACAGCTTGGGTGAGAGTGCAGCCCAACAGACTAAGCTGGACAAAAGAATGGTTAAATAGGGAAAGAAAACTATAAACTCACAGCAAAATTATTTCACTGGAAATTTTCACTGACAGCCTGCTTACATCTGAGAATTGCCATGGAGACATGGGTGACCTCTATATAACTAAGACAGTGTTATGGTTTTCATTTACAACAGAACAAAAAAATCCTTTTCCATGCAATTTAGTGGAATTGCAAATCACCACAAGATAATCAAATATCCTTGCAGATGAGATAGAATAGCACATATGTGTCTGTGACTGTCTTATGGAAGTATAAAATATTCAACATGAGAGACTGATGTTTAGCTAGCTAAAGAAGAAAAATATCTCACTTCACTGTCATAGACAATTTGCTAGAAGAAATACAAACTGTAGGTGTTTTACATGATTGCACCTTTCATGAAAGAATTGTATATGACCTGCAAATGCATAAGCCCCTATTCTGTTTTGCTTTCATGCAGTCCCCTTCAGTCTTTTGAAGTGCCTGTGAATAACAAATATAACCATGAAGTGAGAGGGAATGGAGAATCTTCACTGTGTAGATTTTACACCTGGTTTCCAAAGCATATGTAAGCTAAAAGGCAAGGGACTGTAAGATGCCTTAAGTCCTTGGCATGTTTGACAAATGTTTGACCACACTCAAAGCCCAGGGAAGTTATCGCCTTGCCCAGCAAAGTAGCTTTAAGTCACGTTTTGTGTATCTCTAGCAATATGAAGGAGTTTCTGCAGGGTCCAAGATCTGTCTTTGGCTCAGTTTGTGAAGTGTATATAGTACTACAAGTACAGTCCGCAAGGTCTGGATGTTTGTTCTGCAAAGGGCTTCAGCAGTTAATGAAATTTTAAGAGAATAATGTCTTCTTTCCCCAAGTTGGTTACACTTCAAATTCGTTACACTTCAAAACTTAAATGTACAGTGTCTTCTCCCCCTGCAGAGGCTCCTCACCACTGCAGGGACTTGTGTGAATGAAGCCTTTCAGAACTGGCTGAGAACATAGGGCAACGCAAAAGGCACAACAGGTCATGGTTAAGAATTGCTGCAATTACTCCAGAAACCCAATGTAATCACACACAAAACAAAACAAAACAAAACAAAACAAAACAAAAAAAAAAAAAAAGAAAAAAGAAAACAAAACAAAACAAAATATTAAAAAAAAAAAAGAAGAGAAAAAAAAAAAAAAAAAGAAAGCCAAGCAAACAAGCAAACAAAAAACAGAGGAAAAAACATTTCTTTAGGATGGGGCTCTGGTTCTACTATCCACTAACCATCCGCCTGATGGATAGTGGATAGTAGGACACAGACTCTGTAGGAGCATATATTCAGACATTCTCTAGCCAGAGGAGATTTTTACAACCAGTCCATCTCTGCACTTTTTACTCTTATTTTATAGATTACCTCCCTACTTGTCAGAACTGTAGCCATCTTATTGAGTCCAATTCCAGGAAAATAAAGGGGGGAGAGAGAAGGCATGTCAGTATTGAAGGAGGACATGGGGACCTCCAGTGAGATGTGACACAGTTAATTTGTGTGTGATTGTTCTCCAGGCCATGAGCTGAACAATGCAAGCTCAGGAGGTTTGCCCTCACATCACCTCCTCAGTGAAAGGGCCAGCATAGCTCTGGATGTCTCTGCTTCTTAACATGAATTCAGCTCTTACATGGAAGCATTTTCTTGTCTTCCAGCTAGAAAATCCTCATGAAGCTTCTAGGGTCCTTTTTGCTTTCAAGCACCTCCATTCTGTGAGGCTCCTTGTGTGCATGCTCAGAGACATACAAAAGCTAGAGATGCTTCTTTATCACCTTGTGTAAACTAAAACTTCTGGGAGCACAGAACACAGATGAGAAGTCAATGCTGTTTGAATTGCTCTTTTGACCCATTTTCGTCTACATTTTACCAAGTGCTGAAAAGTCTTCATTTTCACTTTGTCCACTATCATTAACAATGCCTCATGATGTTAATTAATACTGCAAGAGGCTAAACCTCAGGCTGACTGTCTCGCATGTGGGAATTAGTTGTGTGGGTTTGTGGAGCAACATCTGCCTGTGAGTAGATTTTAAAAAATAATAATTAAATTAAACAGAAGAGAAGCTCTAATCTGAATCTGTGACTAAATGATTAATATCACTTCATGTTTAAGATTTTTTTCCCAGCCTATTTTGTTTAATGATTTTCAGCTATGAATATTACATGTCCTTCTGCAGTTAATTATTTATGCTGATGAAACATGGCACTCTCTGTACCCTTTTTGGATCATAATGGAAAGGAACACATTTTCTAGACAGCTCCTTCTAAATACTGATGGCTCACAGAGGCTTCTTTCATCGCAGGAAAGATCATCCTCAAGCCAGTTTAAGGAGGCTTGGAATTCATGGACAGAAACTATTGTGAGAGTAGAGTCTTCACCACTGGCCACCAGCTGTGCATGCCAGGCTGCCAGCTCTGGGTGGGCTTCAAAGAGCCTGGCCTCAGAAATCCTTTTGTTCCTAGTGGGAAAACCTTTCACATTAAAGATCAATTAATCAGCAGGATTTATATTTCAGAATTTTTGGTTCTTCAGGAACCATTTGCATCTGCCCAGGATTTTAGACTGAGCTTGGAGTCCGGCTAAGCAGAACTTTGACATTTTGAGCTTTCCTATCAAATTGGCATGAAAGCAATCATCAAATATTGAAAACCTCCGGAGCTGGAATTATCTTTTTCACCCAGCTCTGATAATTACTGTTTATGGATGTCTTTGCAGCCAGATATGCCTCATTCTGTGAGCTGATCTAGACAAGAGCTTTGGCTGAAAAGGATCAGCAGATATTATCTCTGCTATTGTGTCATCTTTAGTCAAAGAAATGTAAGTCTCTCCTGCACCATAAGTAAGTCCCTCTGAATTACCAAATCCCTAACAACCACTTTTGGTTGAGTCAGGTCTTCAGAATTTGACCATCAATCAATAAATTGATGGCACTCAAATAGCCTGAATGGTGAAGAATCCAATGAAATATAAGCCCCAGAGAAATAAAGCTTCATGTAACCAGCATGATTACAAGACATTGGGTAAACCATTCCCACTTAGAAGCTCAGTGTACTTTGGTATTCAGTGAAGCAGAGCAAAGTGTTACAAGCTTTACAAACTCCACTTATTAACTACACATGTACTGCTATTAAGGAGGACTCTTCTCTGAGGAAAACAAAATGCTATTACAAGGAACAAGAGAAACATTTTTTACTGAACTCAGCACTGAGATATAGAAATGACATTTGGTGGGACTTCTCTAAATTAGTATGGCTGGTGCATTGATTGTGATTTATACCTGTTTAATTAATCCTTTATGTTGGTTAATATGGAGATACTCTTGAGCAGCTGCAGAATGCAGGTGCTGGAAAATTTGTGCTGTTGTTATGCACAGATAGCTGGAAGCAGACCCGAATAGCACTGTGATCTCAAACACCCCTTGCTCTCTGAACGCAGAGATAATGGAAATGGTACAGCCATGGTACATACCAGTGATGCCCTGAGGCTCTTCCACTCCTTCCCTGGAAGGGGCCCCATTGCTGTGCTTGGCTCTCTGTCTGCTTGTTTTCCTCATCCCACCAACCTCTTATGAAGACACAGAAAAATGAGACTGGGCTGACATTTGTTTCTGGGAAGTACTGTGTCTCAGCGCTATGCCTATCGCTGCCATGCACAGAAAAAGTCTCAGCTGCCCTGGGGAGGATGAAGGTGTTCACAGCTGTATTTATATGGCAACTGTATTTTCAGGTGCTTGTTCCCCAAAACACTCATTCAGCACTATATGATATAAGCACAACATACTGGTGAGAGCATCTTGGATGTCTGTTTAGGATATGGGCTGGGCAGAGAGAAGCCAGAGAAAAAGAGAGAGATATTTCTCAGGCGTAAGGCCTGGCATTCTACTGGTAGCCACTTGCATGAAATCAAGCTTTGACTCCCTGGGAGTCAGCAAAAATTGTGCCTGTAAAACCTATACTATTCTACAAGCATCAGCTACTCATAAGGAAGTTTGCCGATGCTCTTGACAATGTTGTGTGATTTTCTTTATCCCATACAAAAGTTGTCATTAAATAATTAAAATGAAAGTAACTGCAACAACTTGTGCTGATGGCTCCTGCTCAGATGAAATTTTCAAAAGCACCTGAGAGTATTTTCAAATAGCATTTTATTACCCTTGACATTTTAACAGGACTATTCAGGCTGGGTGAAAGCCTGTGCTAATGCAAGCTGTACCACTGCAAGTACCCCAAGCTAGGCCATTGTCAGCTAACTCCAGCAGCAGCTAGCGCAATGTAAACATATTGTCACTGCCTTTTGTACATTTCCCCTAAGTCCCTTTTGCCTTGAAATTTTCCTCTGAGGATTGTCTAAGTTAAAAAAAAAAAAAAAAAAACAGCCAACAACAAAAAAAAACCAAACCATATTTTTTGACTCCTAACAGTGACATCTTAAACAAAATAACTTCCTGTAATTCTGATAGCAGCCACCATCCTTATTTCCATAGCTTTCATCATTCACCTCTAATCTTTTTTTTTTTTGCTTGCCATTATTTGTCTTTGCCTTTATTCTTTCTGATCACTATTGTTATCCAATTTCCTTCCTTCTTTCATCTTTCCCTAACTCCCACTGCATTTGTGTCCTGTCATTTTACGATTTTGTTTTCACTCCACATGTAGCTTTCTATCAAATATAGAACTTTGTAACTGACTTTACCTTCATCTTTCTACCTTTTTTCCCCTTTTCTTAGTCATGCTCTGGGGATCAGACAAAGGCCAGCAATGCAGGCAGTTGCAGACTCTTCTCACACAAAATCTACAGAGCACAAGTGTTCAGTCTGCTTCCCTGATGAATGGCAGAACAGCCTTTGGCTTCATTTGTAATTCATATTACGCTGGAGGCTCTGGGGGATAGCAAATATCTTTTACCATGTAGTATGCAGTGCCTGGAACATGGGTAGATTTTATTGGAGAAATAATAATAGTAATATCAGGAATTGTGGATGAATAATAATATCACAGGCTTTGGCTCACTTCAGTAATGCAGGAAGAGATCAGATGAGCACCTCTTTGACATGGGCTAATTGAGAATTTATTTATCCATTTACTTAAAGTGCTATCAAAAAAAAAAAAAAGGCACAAAAAAAAAAAGTGATAAACCAATGTTTCCTCCACCACGCCAGTAAAAACAAAACCAAGCAAAAGCAAAATCTCTTAAGAGATTATTCCATCCTAATAATCAGTTAGTCTAACATAAGGTCCATAGTGTGATTTCATGCTATGTAAGAAAGAAGGTGGCAGAGGTAAACAAGAAATATTTCATCAGTTGCTCCCACAAAATTCCCATACCTGGGCTGTATCTGTCTTGCTCAATTTAATTTAGTATTTTAGACCACTTGGCTATATATGACATGCAGTCATTTTTGAGGGGAAGTATTGCTCCCATGCCAGCAATCATGCAAAACAGAATAAATCTGAATATTTGAGGGGATTCCTCTTTCTCCTTTTTCTTCTCCTAAGTGGAATGGTCTTCAAAGTTCAGAGATACACTATCAAACAGATAGAAAATGCACATTTAATGTGGCTTATTTGGAATTTAAGAGAATGGAAAATAGGTCATCAGCTTTAACAGCATACCTAAAAATTTCCACGATACTGAGTTACTTAACTGAAGTTCTCAAATACAGCTGTATTTCTTTTAGTTGTCAAACATGGCCATACTGAATGATTTCGTATGCTGTTCCAAGAGAAAGCGATCGTATCCTTCTCTTGAGAAAAACTTGTCCTGACAGAGGTGTCAGGGACAATCTACTTCACTCAATTCAGGACTCAGCTCTCTATCCCTGAAGCCATTTGCTCAGCACAGACAGATAACTCCAAGATGCTTCTCAAGAAAATCGAGCTCAAAGACTATGAGACTGGCAACAGACCTGTCCTAGAATCACATTTGGGATGAAACCCTGCTCACCTTTACATGAATTGTTCTTAGGGCTTAAATAGGTAATGTGAGCAAGGCTTAGACCTAGAAGGTATCACCCGAACGAAGGGTTCAGGCTGTGTTCCTCTTGCAGACCGAGTTCACTATCCAAACACATGGGAGCAGAGGCTCTCATGGACTTGCAATCACCAGTCACACTTTTCTGTCATTTTCATGCTTGCTCTTGCTGCAACACTATCTCTTCCCTCCCTATGACTGTCTAAAAGGAAAGGAGGAGTGTTTGATTTCAGGCAGGCTGGGTTTCAGAGTTTCAGGTTGCTCAATTGTTCTGGATATTACAGTCTGCAGAAATTCTCCCTTCCTGCCAGCAAACACTCTACCATGTAACCCTCACTGATCTATTTTCATGAGTTACAGAAGAGCAGAATGACTGTATAGATAACTATATGAGGACACGGTTGTATAAATTCAACATTCAAATGCAGGTACTGAAGTAATGCCAGGGCTGATCAGGTAAACCCTCAAAACTCATGGTTTGATTTTGACTCACTAGTTGTCTTGAAACATTTATAAGTTTCAGGGTGCCAACTTCAAGAAGCTGAACTGAGTTAGACACGCAGCCTCCTTCTATAGTCAATGAAAATGAGAAGCCACCCCCCTGAGAAGCTATCTCAAACCCTAACAGCACTGTCTGTGATAGGTCTGCAGGTGAGAATTATCCTTACATTACCTTCTCTATATTAGAAAGGACTTATGGAGATCAGCTGTATGGGCTTGTGTTGGAGTAACACAGAATGATTACCCACAACAGTGAGGAGGAGCAGTCAGTGCAACACAACCAAGGGCTAAGCACAAGCACCCTGTAGCCCCCAGTGTCTCCAGGTTGCAGCTGGTGAGCTCTTGTCTTGGAAGAGGGCAGGTTGCAGGCTCAGCAAGGATGTGTAGGCTGTGAAGTGAAACAGATGCTTGTCTGTCATTTGACCTGCAGAACATGATTCACTTTATAGTGCTCATTAGGGGGAACTACAGTTTCCTCTGCCAGCTTGGTTAAATCTGCTTTCACTCAGACTGCATGCCTGATAAATTTATTTGTCCTGTAATGAATACCAATTTAAACTTCTCATGCAAACTTTTGTATTGTAAACACATCCTACTGCATGGCTTTCTTTTGTGTTGTGTGGAAAGCATCTCTTCGCATTTGTGTTTGTGCAGCACCAAGAGCTAAAGTATTCTTGAGCTGAAAGTAGGGTTCTTGGCCCTGCAATAATGAAAATGAAATTGACATTATTTGTTTTGTGGTGCTGCCTCTAGGCTTCAATCAAAAATGACACAAGACAACAGATGGATGCAAGTACGCAGGGGAAACACAAGACAAAACATTTATTCATTTAGTAAGCATCAGCCATAGTGCACCAGCTGCTTTGGTATTAAATATTTTGTAGGCAGCATTGTATAGATATAAAAATCATATTAATTGTTGTTATAACCTAGCATATATGAGAGAAAGAAATGGTTTTTTTATACTGTTGTATCATGGGACCAGAAAACGTGGCCATTAAAAGCAAACACCTCTGTAAGTATAAGCGTTCAGTCACTCTTCAGCTGTAAACATTACATTATCCTAGACTGAGTCAAAGCTGATAGTTGTATTCTCATTTAAAGCTGATAAATATCACATTAGAATTTTCTGACAAGTTTGCAGTATATAGCTGGTTGTACCCTGCACTACTGGCTAATTTTACATCTGTTCAGATATTTAAGCTATTCCGAAAATAAGATTTACCTCTTCCAAAAATGCCCGGAACGTATTAAAGTGGCACTGGTATATGAAACACATAAAAAGGAAAAGTGGATGACAAGTTTCATTGCAGACAATTAAATTAGAACGATATTTTAAAGATAAACTTATGAAAATACAGAGATCATGACTGTAGACGTTATTATTTCAATAAATATATGTATTAACTGTTTTTGAAGCCTGGCTCAAATGGGAAAATATTAGACCCCAAGCTTATCACTCATTTACCTTCTGAATGGCTTGGTTGTTTTGCTGAATCCATGGAACCACTGCAAAATTTTTTTTGACCACTGTGAAAGTTTTTCCTGTTTTTTCAGTTGGAAAAATCAAAGCTATAGTTTTTCAGGGCAATGTCCCAAGAATGATTGAACTTTGCTCGGGATGATTTTTTCAGACTTTCAATCTTATTCATGTTACAGCTGAGGGGGAAGAATTAGGCTTGCCTAATTTCCATGTGCTTTTTGGTGACAAAGTTACATGCTGCATGCTGTGGGTGGCCCTTCAGGTATGACTATTGTGTCTTATTCCCATGTCCAAAAGTTAACATGAAAGATGCTTCTCAAGAGCACATAGGGAAAGACAAGGCGATTTAGTTTGGGCCAGATTCATTTAGGTCTAAAGTAAATATGTTTTCCCAGCTGCTTTTACTGCCAAGTTACTTTGTTTGAAGCTTAAAAGCTCCATTTACCTGCTATCAAATTTTATAACTAGCTTTTTCATCTAAGATAGATAGTTTTTGTTGTCTTTTTTGTTTGGTTCTAAGAGACCCAAAATATTTATGGAAATTCTTCCGCCCTTACTTTTCAGCAACAACCTAAAGCAATTTTACAGGAAGCACACAAAACAAGTAAAAACATACGGAGAAAGGAGTTTATGAGTGTAGCACATTGTATACTTAGACAACATACATAATATTTCTTCTTAGTTCCAACTATTTCTTTCTTTATTTTTTTTTTCTTCAAAAGGGGAAGAATGACAGCAATACTGACTGAGTCCATTGAATTGGTTCCATGTGTGTTAAATAGTCTGGAACTCATTCCTAACCAAAAGAACTAACCACCAACTCTAGAGAAGGCATGTCAGATAAGGAAGCAGACCTCTAATTTTTCCAAACACTAGAGAAACATGACATGAGATTTGTAACTGCTTATGTTGAGGTTTTTTCTCTCATCAATAAACAATAACTATCTTTCAGGTATTCGTTATGTGTTTTGACAGCTGACAAAATCTGTAAAATACAGTTCCATGGTATATGGATTTTATGAGGTTCAGATGTACGCTCTCTGTAAAATCAAATTGTACCCTTTTCTACACACTTTTAATATTCCCATTAGCTTTTTTTTCTTCTGAAAGTGGCTATATTGCTAGGACAAATGGAAGTACTGAGAACCTTGGCTGGTTCCCAATTGAAGGAATGTTTGTGTAGCTAGTATGCAATTTATAAAGCATTTATAAGTACTTGAGACAGAGCATACATTACGATAATTTTTTTTTTTTTCCAGTAAACCTTTTTTAAACTTCTTGTCTTACAGCTGGATTTAATATGTATTTTAGAAAAGCTAAAAGATGGAATATCTGAAGCTATCCCTCTTACAGCTTGTCTTGTTTCCCCTTCTGGTTAAAATCTAAACTAAATTACCCACCACAATGGCAATACCCTTCTTTGAATAATTGTTGAGAGAGCTGGGGTTGTTCAGCCTGGAGAAAAGAAGGCTCTAGGGAGACGTTATAGCAGCCTTCCAGTACCTAAAGAAAGCTGGAGAGGGACTTTTTACAAGGTCATGTAGTGATAGGATAAGGGGGAATGGTTTTAGACTAGAAAAGGGTAGATTTAGATTAGATATCAGGAAGAAATTCTTCACTGTGAGGGTGGCGAGACACTGGAACAGGTTGCCCAAAGAAGCTGTGGCTGTCCCATCTCTGGCAGTGATCTAGGCCAGGTTGGACAGGGCTTTGAGCAATCTGGTCTAGTGGAAGGTGTCTCTGTCCATGTCAGGGGGTTGGAACTAGGTGATCTTTAAGGTCTCTTCCAACCCAAATCATTCTATGATTCTACAAATTGTCCTCCTTAGTGCTGAACTTTCAGTTTGGAAAGACATTTCTGTAGACAATTGTATTCCCAACTAGTACAAATGGAAAGTTACATAAATTAACCTCTAATTTTCTCCTGGGGTTTTTGTGAACAGAGTTAATTAGTTGAATTACAGCCTTATGGTTTAGGATGTCACTACAACATGTCATACAGAATTACAGCCTTGCAGTATACCAAGAAGGATGTACTATTGCTTATAGTCTGATATCCTTCTGTCATGGACTAAGAGCAGCTTTTGAATTTTGACCATCTTCTCTTCTGGGCTCTTGACAGCCTAAGATGTCATGCTCTTAGGAAGTCATTGAGATAGATTCAGCTTTTAAGACCTTTCCTGTCCATGGTGGACACTTTCCTCAATCAGGAAGTCATTCTTCAGCAATGCTATTCAGCTTAGTTTACCACAAGGGGTCAGTAGAAATCAGTGAGAAATATTCCCTCCTTCTCCACCCCAGAAACTATGAAATGCTCACAGCCACAATGCCATTCCCTATTAATTTCAGGAATTTGGTGAGGGAAAAACAGACATAATTGGTTTTCTTTACAACCAGACAGCTTTTAATACTAAAATATATGAGTGGTTTCCTAATATTACATAGAAGTTTTCTTTTGATCAAAGCCAGTTGGGGTTCAAAAGCTTGTGCTCATTTATTTTTCCAGGAAAACTTTGTCTCTATACTTCTTTATTACATTTGCTAAAATGAGTACTTTGAATGTGGCATAGATTTATGATCAGGAAGCAGATTTTTTGTTTCTTCCAAACTATTCATGGAATTGTTTTTCTTTTAAAATTAATAGAATTAAGTTGAAAATAATTTTAAAATTAAATCAAATCATGTGTCCTACTAAGCTCTGTGCAACTAAGCAAGTACTTGGGAGCAGTTGCATATATTTTCTCTCCAAATGCTTATGTAACTAATTTCTATTTTATTCATGATTGCCCCATGAAGACTATTCATCACACTTGCACTGTTCTCTCTGCATCACATTCCTTTCATCCTAAAGGATACTGGGGAAAAAAGATCACTGGCTTTAAGTTTGATTCTCTGTCACTTTTCTGACAAAGCAGTATGCCTAGGGACCCTTCCAGACATAAATTACTGCAAATTAAAGACCTGTATACACCACAGAGGGAACTGGCATCTCATAAACTTTACCAAATGCTATCTGACTATTTTCCTTTAGGCAGGTAGTGGGTCAAGCTGATGTCAGTTAATCTTAAACAGAAGCAGTGCATTAGGTAGTGTTCCTAGAGCCCTTGAAATTCCTTACTTTTTCTTGCCATAGCCTTTCATCCTGAACAGTTCAGATGTGAGAAAATTAAAATAATGCTGGGAAATAGATTGGGAAATATTTTGATTTTAATTTATTCAGACTGTTGCAGCAAAGCGGTCAAAATACTGTTAAAAAATAAGTCCAGTGGTTGAAACTGTCAGGGAATTATGGGACTGTAGATTGAGTCATTTGCTACAAGTATTATTACACTTTGGTTCATTTTTATGATATGGACAGCATAAGTGGTCAAAGATGGAATTAGATGGGGTTTTTTTGCCTCCAACAAATCAGAGTTTGGCCAATCCTATTGATGCTTGAGAAAAAAAAAAATCCATTGGCATAGCTGTACATTGACTTCACTGTTCTTTGTTCAGAGCTGGGGTATAATGAATGTGTGTTCAGCGTGGCATGCAGAAAGAGTATGCACAGTGAAAAAGGTTGATTTTTCATGTATATTGCAAAACCAAAGCCACATTACTCAACTCAGGCAGTGACATTCTTTAACACTCTCACTGCTAATATGTACAGCAAAGCAGAGGCTCTGAAACACCATTTTTCTTTTGCAACATTTACAATTCATTATAACTATAAAATGCATACTCATCAAAAATTGTTAAAAGAATTTAATTTCAGTTGTAGAGCTAAAAACCAGTAGATCTGGAGTTGCATTCTGTTCTGTGCATTGAATGTCACAGGAAATCCTCCTGAAAATGTAGTAGGAACTGGTACCACTCTATGTTGCATATGGTAACCAGGGCATAGAATGTCAGCTACTGCTGCACAGACTGTAAGATGAATATTAGCTAATGGCAGGTGAAAGTGGGATAATGGCATTGAGATGTTGGTGACACATGCTACATCCAGCTGAAATCTGCAAGACCTCACTTCATTTCCTATTCCCTAGGGAACCTGGAGAATCACTGCTATGGATGGTGAGAAAGGAAAAGCGAAAAAGAAGCTAAGGGGCCGAGAGTTATTTGTGATGAGGGAAACCAGTGCTGCTCCTGCTCCTTGTCACCCAGGGAGGGGTACAGGCAACAAAATCTATGTCTTGGATTCAGAAGGCAAACATCATCTGGCATTCAGTGCATAGTGGCAAAAGCTATGTCACCACTAGTGTAAACCTGGAACATTTATGTGTTTCTTTGTTATTCTGATATGCAGCCAAACTCCAAAGAATAAAAATAAAATATTTCAAACTGTAATTTCTCTCTTTTTTTTTAAAAAAAAAAAACATGATACCTTGGCAAACTCAAACCCAGAATTTCTGAGTTACTAGAACTCACTTCCTCCACTGTGCAGAGTGTCACTCTTACTTTGTTAGGAAGGTCTGATCAAAGTCATAAGGTTCAAAGAGCTGTTTTGAGTAATGGTTGTGTCAGAACGCCTAAAGTGAGAATGGACCCTAGATGTGCCACATGCTGTAAATAAATATTGCTAGTGTACTGAATAAGCAAGGCAGAGATAAACTACTACTATCCCCATGCAGACTTGGAGAGCTGAGATACTGGTAACGACTAAATGACTTGCCTCAAGTCACATCAGAGCTAGAAATTGAACTTCAATGTCCTGAATCCCCTTTCTGCCCCTTAAACATCCTTTCTTTATCTACTAACTCCTGCAGCCATGATCCAAAATGATACACGGGGCCCGACAGATGTACCTTATTGAGGATGGGCACTGTGCCGTGTCCTCCGGAAGAAAGGTGGAAAAGGGCCTCTGGAATGGAGCTCCAACATGCCAGGTGCCAGAAAAGAGCTCAGGTTAAAATCTTCATAGGAGCTGCGAGGAAAAGTTTATACTCAGTAGTGAGGAGAAAGGAAACTCACTTGATAAACACAAACTCAGGACATACTTAGAATCTGGGTATGCAAGCTGAACTTTCCCTGGGGCTAACTGCTGTAATGGCATGTTAAATAAATCCTCACTAAACTTGGTTGTACAACAGGAATGCTGTTTAAATAATGAAGTGCTCATGGACAAATTCTCAAAAGTATTAGGCAGAAACAGGCTTTTATTTAACTGGAATTGTAATATACGGTTGTTTTTTTTTTTCCATCTAGTTACTGTGACCATCACAAATCAGGTAATTTTTTTTCTGTTAATCTGAGGCTGTTGCTTCCTTTTGCTATCCTGGGCACCCATGAATATAATACATGCTCCTCCTCTTTGCTTTTTTGCATTGTTCCATGGCAGACACAGGAATGTTCTTAGTCCATTACTGAGCAGTTGGTAATTTCTGGGCTTTTCCTTTTCCATTATGCATGTGCTCAAAACAAAATCAAGCTGCTAGGAAATGGAAGATATTTATGAAGCAGTAGTCTCCATGGCCAAGCCTCTTGAAGAAGAGGCCAAGCCTCTGAACTCATCAGCTGATGAGTTAGAATGGGCTGTGCCTCATTAAATCTGAATGATGGCAGTCCACTCTAAAGAAATAGAGGGAAAAAAAACAGAGGAGTAACGGATATTGCTAAAATCTAAAATTCTTAAATCTGAAAAGTCGCTCTCAGTCTATGTATATGGAAACAGCCATAGATTTCCTGATATTCTGACCATAATGGACAAATTACTGTAAGAAGGAGTGCAAGGGCTCAAATGGCTAATTGAACTGGAAAAATATTTCAGAATATTATCTAGGGTTTTGACAGATTCTCCACCCAGCAGGGCTGGAAATATGCCAGCATCCTCATTTTGTGGTATTTTGGGCATTTCTGCTTCTTGTTGCATTAACTGGGATGAACATCCTCATAGACGACTAACATACTGCTAATAAAATTCTGAAACCTTTGTAAAGGTTTCCCTTTCCAAGGAAATTAAAGTAACGGTTAACCTAATGAGACACCCCAAAGTGTCAGCTGCAAGACCACTCCAGTAAAAGAAGGTGCTTTGTACCTGATTCATCCCTATTCCTTATCTCTTCTGTGATCACTTGTGTGTTGTAAAGCAGCAGAATCACCATTTCAAATACATAGCACGAGTGGTCTTTGCAAGAGGTAAGCAAGAGAACCTTTTCTGAAATCCAGCTTCATGACTGGACAAGATGCAAT